>CAMKVN010002451.1:0-13543 GCA_946474995.1 Funneliformis geosporum
CTTTATTAATAAGCTAATAGACTCTAAAAATTTAACCAAATAAAGTTTATTTAGTATACTATAATATGAATCAAAAAGCTCATTTTTTATTAAAAGTCCCCAGAACCCATTTTTAATAGCAAAGCTCCCATATTCTCTCTATACTGCCAAATGGAAAAGCTCCTGATCCTTCCAAAATATCAAACGAAATGTTAAAACACCTTGGTTCACACGCGAATAAATTACTTTGGTATAATTCGACATTGTCTATCAGAGTCGACTCTTCTACATCAGTAGAATATGGCATTTGTTTACCCAATTCCAAAACCGAAACCATAGAAGTACGACCTTAACAATACTAGACCTATCACACTTTTAGAGTGTTCTCAGAAAGCTCTCATAAAACTACTTAACTGGCGTCTTTCAACAATTCTTATTCAACATAATGTACTCAAAGGGCTCAACTTCGCTGGGCTTCCTTATAAATCAACTTTTGAGCCACTTTGTATAGTGGACAATATTAAATTCGACTCTATCACAAATAAAAAAGACCTCTGGGTGCTGTCACAGGATATGTCAAAAACTTACAATCAAGTAAACTTATTCATGCTAGTGAGAGCATTAGAGCAGCTCCACATCCCCTTTAACTTCATTAGATTCATTCTTAAAATGTTTGGAAACCGTTTTAACTAAGTCTTTACTTTCTTTGGCAATACGGACCCATATAGAGTGATTTCTGGTATTGATCAAGGAGAAATAATTTCCCCGCTCCTTTGGTGTATCTATTATGATCCGTTGTTATGTAGAATACATGAATCTCCTTTAGGGTACAATATGACTCATCAGTGGAAGCCTGACGTTTCTACCAATGCTCTGTCATCAACTTTGGTTAAAATTTCTATACTCGCCTATATGGATGACACTTTGTGGATTGCAAAATTTAGAGAAGACCTTATAGAAATAATGAAAATCGCTAATAGTTTTTACGAGTTAAACTTCATCAAAGTCAATTGGGGTCAATTGGGATAAATCGGTACTCTTAACAAATAAAGATAGTCTGTGTTAACCTATCACTCTGCCGTCCGTTAATGGAATAACAACAATTCATCCACTTCCTACCAATGAATCTATCAGATATCTAGGGGTTTGGATTTCTTTAGGATTGAACAAAACATTTATCAATAAATCGCTTGTTAATAAAATTAAGACAGCAATATCTATTATGTTTCCTAAAAGACTTACGGATAAGCAAATTATTTATATTTACAATTCAGTTCTCATTCCACGAATTGAATATCGTTCCCAATTGAATTACTTCACCAAACAGCAGTGCAAACAAATTTCTTTGCCTTTTCTTAACTTTATGAAGAAAAAACTCAAACTATCATGTGATACACCCTCTTCAATTTTTTATTCGCATTTATTTTATAATTTGACAGACCTCTATTAACGTTTGTTGACGGCACACAGCGAAGCTCTCCTTTACATGATGAATGACACTAGCCTTATGGGTGATATGATCAAAATTTGGATTCAACAATTGCAATATAAGAAGTGGCTTCATAAATCACCCCTCATTGAATGGCCTTACAATACTGCTTCCAAATTCAAAGATTGGCTCTCATGTCTACTTTGTGATTGGAAGCTATTGGATCTCAACTTTAATCTAGAAGACTTACAACCTAATCTTATACTTGAAGGAAATACACCGATATCATCATTTATTCCAACCAAATATCGAAGTTTAGCAAATGACCTAAGAAGATACTCATTACTATTCATGGAACAATTAGTGAACTCTGATGACAATCAAATGTTTACATTTTTTGATCATTGTATCAGATCCGATATTCCACATTCACCTAAATCTCCTAAATAGTATAACACTCTACAAACTGCACTTCTTAAGGATAACTCCTCTTGTGATACTATTGCTCGTTTTCAACATATTGTATCATTAAATTATGACTTTCTGCCACCTGTAAAAAACAAAAACAAAAATGTTTTTGTATTGGGATGGCACATGGGTGACAACAAACCATTTATAGGACAACTTCTGAAAGTTGACGCTGATCAAGTTCACGTGATGCACTTCATACCGATGGCTAGAAACAATCACAAAACTCTTCTCCACAAATGCTTTAGATGCCATTATTACGACTCCTTGGCTTTCATCTCTAAAGGATTCAGCAAGCAATGGAAAAAAACATCCTGCTTCTTTTCAGTTCCTTCGGATTTGTGTTTTCAAATCCCCTTTTATCAAAACAAGTCAGAAAATGTGCCATATTGTGCTTGGTCTTTAGCTTTGCTTAATGACCTTGCATTTTATAAATTTGTTGTTTTTAACAGACCTCAACCTAATATTGTTAATATTCTTCTTACACCACGTACTCCTCTATCACTTTTAGAAACATTCATTCCTCAACCTTTTGCATCACAATTATTAGCTCTTCGCAATCAATTTTCTTTAGCACATCACTTAGAATTTTTTACTGATGGGTCTTTAGTCAATTTAGGTACTCCTTCTCTGAGAATGGGACTGGCTTAGATCCAAACTGAACCTGTTTCTCCTCTGCTTTCTTTTGCGACCGCACTCACATCTTTCTTTCCATCCTCTTCGTTAGCCGAACGGGTAGCCATCTTCACAGCTATTCTAGTTGCTTTCAAAGAATGTCATGTCAAAATATTTACAGATTCTGCCATAGTTATCTCACAATTCAACAAATATAAGCTGCTGTTAGCCATCTCTCCTTCACAAAGACCATTCTTCAAAATCAGTAACTTACATATTTAGCGTTGCCTATTCAAAGTCATCAAATCTTGCTTTCTCAAAATAACGATGCACAAAATGAAAGCCCACTCTGGAATCACTCTTAACGAAAAAGTAGACGCCTTGGCAAAAGCTGCACTTAACTCGAATGCTTTACACCTTACACCTTCAAATCAATCTCATCCTTCTCTGCATCTTCACCAATTGGCAATCGCGACTCCTATAAGACCACTCATCAAAGACATTACTCGCTCGACACATCTAGTTTCTTTTTTGAATCTCGATGTCAATCACAAATATATTGACCTAAATGTTAATTGGGTCGCTACAGCATTTTATATTTCAGATAATGCTGCTCCCTCATGTACTACATTTGAGATGTCTTCGCTCAAAATGAAAAAACTTCAGCGCATTCTCGAGATGCTTCCTACAATGACAGTTCTTAACAAACAATACACGTCATTTTATGATAACACTTGGCTCTATGTCTGTTGCAACTCAGATCATGAAGATTTTAACCACATTTGGACTTGTTCATCAAGAGAATCAGAGATGCTTTAACTCATTAAGGAGGCGAAATTTCACTTATCCGACGCTCTTCAATTCAATACCACGGTATTGGTAGAAATATTAGATATTTGGTCTCTATTGTCAGCAAATACTTTCACTTTCGTGGATCTGATCAAAGGAATTATTCCTTCTGATTTGTATAACTTCATACACTCGAATCTTAACTCAAAGGATTCTATATTGGTGGCAATTTCAAACTTTATGCATTTTATCTTTACCCAAACTCAATCCATTTGGATGGATAGATGCTCCACTTTTAAAGACTTTGAAAAATTACATGATTTAACGGATGTACTTAAACGTGCTCATACAGAAGCGACTGGTTACCAGTTTTGCTCATTATACGCTAACCTTTCTTCAACTGATTTAATTCCACTTAGGATCGCATTGGTCAAATTTTTGGTGCAGTAGGGACCAAGCCCTTTTCTTTCTCTGGTCAGTTTACTGGAAGGTGATGATGTAAAATTTTTTTTTTATATTTGATTCTGGGAAAGTGCAGGATCAGTTTTGATTTAGGATAGTATTTTTATTATTTTAGATAGAGATTTTCGTAACTTCTGTTTTATGTAAATTTTTTATATTTTATATTATCAATAAAGATTTTGCGAAACTATTGCACTTAAAAAAAAAAAAAAAAACAAGTGCCGCATCGTCTGCAAAGGATACCTGTGAGGGTAAGTCAATGGTAGGCACTGTATAACTTGAATTGAACAATAGTCGTAGGTTATAGGTGGTTGATATCGCACTGTCTTCAATCATCATGGTGTCTATACCACAACTAGGGTTTGGAGGCCTGGGTTCGATTCTTGGGATGATTTTGACGTATGGCGAGGCAACTATGGTGTAGGCTATAATCTTAGGTTGTTCTTGACCATCTTTCCAGTAGTTGTGATGAATAGTGAATGATGACCAGATACCATATCTCTCTACCCTGAGGGTTTATTGGTTTGGTAATCTATTCAGATATTGACACTCATTCACCTAGGTTTAACGCTAACCCACACTGGTTTAAAATATAACAAAGGGGGATTAATAGTGGAATTAGACGTATTGTAAGTCGTATCATTCTGTTGAAGGGTATGCATCCAAATATATTATCACTTGTCTGTGTCTAGTAAAAGTATCAAAAAAATGATTTCGATCATTTCGACTATTTCAGATATCCGAAATGATCCATTTTGACTTCATGTATAGTTATCGCATCTTAATAAAATAGAAGTTGCATTAACTTCTAAAGAGAAAAAATTCTTAATACAAAAATATGGTAAATATAAATAATTATTACAATTTATTAATATTTAATTTATAATTAAATTATTTATTTTCTTTATAGGAATAAATGGAAAGAGTATTCTTTTTGAATTACTTTCTATTGAATTTTCAAGATTTTTTCCAGTTGATATCATGCATTTATTTTTTGAAAATATTGTGTCACATATGTTTAAATTGTGAAGTAGTCAATTTTTTAAAGATGATACTTTAAATAATTCAATTCCTTTTGTTTCATCTAAATCATCTTGGAAAGAAATTGGCATAGAAATGGAAAATAATAAAAGGAATATGCTATTAGATTTTGGAAGACCACCACGTAACATTTGGAAAAATAATGCTGGATTTAAAGCAGAAGAATAGGCAAACTGAATAACTTTATATTCAGTACCTTTGCTTAAATTCAACTTATCAGATAAGTATAGAATTTATAAATATTCATTAAATATTTTAATGATTTTAAATTTAATTTCTAAAAAAAAAAATATATATTAAAATTATAGATATATCAAAGGTTGGAATGAATTTATCACAGCCGTTCATTTATGCATGCAAATCAATATTAAAAAAGAAAATATTGATATAATTTAAAAATTTTTATAAACATATGAGAAGTGGTCAGTAGAAAAGGGGGAAATCTAAATTTTGGTCAAAATTTATATTATTAGACCACTTGGCTAATCTCGATCATGTGCACAAATTTGGTTTAATAATAAAAATTAACAAAAATTTTAGATTTCCCCCTTTTCTACTGATTACCTCCCATATATCAAAGTAAGGATATAAATATTTTATTCACTATGTAATTGATAAATTACTTTTATTAATAATATAATTATTTTTTTTAATAGAGATTATGCAAGCATAGATGAAGAAGATCAATCAAATATCTTTTTAATATCTTTTCACTATTTATTACATGTAGCTGAAAGTATTGAAGATTTTGGTCCATGTAGAAGATATTGGCAATTTCCAATGGAAAGAATGTATGGAATGTTAATTCCATTAGTGAAATCATAAAAACATCTATATACCAGCCTTTAGAATAATATTATTTTAAATAAAAGGTTTATTCATTTAAAATTAAATGAAGAAAAGATATACCTTTCTCATAGGGTTTTCAGTACTTCTTTATATGAGGAATATGAATTTTACTTTTCATCTAAAAAATATAAATTGTCAAATGCAGAATTAAAAATGTTAAAAGAAACCTATGCTGCTATTTTTGATATAAATAGCATAACAATTGAGGTTTGTTATAGAAAATACTAATTTTATTAATACTTATAATTAAAAATAATTATTTTAAATTTTATCTTTAAATTTTTAAATTAAGAATTTATAACCAAATGTAGTGAAATTTGATAAACTACGTATCAATGATGGACATATTATAGCTTCTAAAATAGTATCAAAAAGTAGAAATAATTATACTGTATTAGTAAGTATTATAATTATATATTTATAATTATTATTAGTCCAAAGCAAAGTGAAGGACTATTAAATACTACACATAGTAACATAAAAATATCCCATTATCTGTCTGCCCGCAGCTTAGGTCAATGCATATTAGTAGGTTAGTTTTGTATCACTAATCTCAAAAAAGCAATATATTAATAATAAAATTTAACAAATCATTTATTCATACTGAAAGAAATTCTTTTTTTTAATTTTTTTTATTTTCTCACTTTTATTATATGTAACTAATAATAATAAGATTTTCGCGAAAACAGAATAAAGTATAATTATTTTTAAAAATATATTTGTCCTTTTTTTTTGTTTTTGATTTTTTGCGACTTCCATGATCGTGTACTAAAAATAAAAGCCCAAATTTACTATTAAGATACCTGAAAGATTAAACGCGCTTCCTCTTACTTCTTTCATATAGTCTTCTACTGTTTTTTATGTGCTGAAGACGACTAAAAGTGAACTGCTTGAAATATATGTTACTGAATGAGCGAACTCGTGAAATTGCGATGAACGAAAGACCTGCTGCAAATTCTTACTTCCTATATCTATCTTTGCTTTTGCCAGCGTAAACCCTTGGATTTTATGATTAAATTTGTTCAATTTATTTAATACTTTATTTATTAAAAAATATATATACTTTTTTACATATGCTTTTTTTTACATCATCTAAAATAGTATTAATTAAACTCAAAAATAAATTAATCTATTACGTGAATAAATTAAATAGTATAAAATTTTAATTTAATTAAATACTATAATGAATTTGATCTATCTTTTTATTGGTTAAATTTTACTTCGGACTTGTTCAACGGTTCCCGTTCCCTAGTTATAATTATAATTTTTAATTAATTAATAACGTTTATTTTTAATTTAGATTAATATTACTACTGATAAAATGCTTATTGTCATAATGTTCCTCAAATATTTGAAATTGAGAAAATATATGATGTAGTAAAATATTATATTGCACATACCATATTTCTTCAAAATAAGCATTCCCTGAAAATAAGCATCCCAGGAATTATATATTACCCGAAAATAAGCACCCTCTAGAAAAATTAATGTTAAATATGAAAACTATAATAAATAAATTGATTTTATAATAAATTTTCAAAAAATACTTTTATTTTAAATTATAAAATTACATTAATGTTGAAATTACACCAAATTTTGTTATTATCACCCTCTATCGATACCATCGATATCATTACCACCACTACTATTATCGTCACTATTATCATCATCAGTAACTTCCAAATCGTTCAACTTGTTTAATATTTTGCACTTTTTGAAAGCTTTGATAATAATTTCGTCAGAAATCTTTTTTCAGAAACGTTTAATTCACAAACATATATCGCTAAGTCTGGTGCAATAAAGATTTCCTACAGCAGTTTCTCTAGCGTCACCACTCACTATCTAAGCATGCTATTCTTTGCAAAAATTATCCTTGAATAGTTTATTTATTATGACTATATATGAAGTTGAAATAGATCATTTCGGATATCCGAAATGGTCAAAATTATTGAAATCATTTTTTTTTGATACTTTTACTAGGCACGCATAAGTGGTAATATGGGCCTTTACAATAGAAAGGGGGAAACTGCCGGGAAAAATTAATTTTACTTTATATGCCAAATATGATTTTTATGCTGAAATATGTTCAAATTTAGCATTAACTCACTTTTGATTTTTTTGGCTGTTTTCCCCCTTTCTATTGCAAAGGCCCCATATCTTCATGATCACATATTCTTCCAAAAATTCTTATTCGATAGAATCGTTTATATTGATCTACAATTCAAAAACAAAACTAAATTAAGGATTATCCAGATTTACCTTCCCGTTAATACTAATGATTGAGACCAATTAGCTCTTAGAACAAAGCTCGAAAATTTAGTTATCAATATTATTTTTGAAGCACAATCCAAATCTTTTCACATAATATTGATAGGCGACTTCAATATCGATTTTTATAAGATCCAGAACAAATATAATAATTCTAAATCAAATCGAATGCATAGATCCTTCATTGACCAAATAACTAATTTAAATTTTGTACACACTGCTACGTTACTTTCAGACAATTCCAAACAACTTCCCCATACCTTCACCTCCTCGAGAAAATCTCATACTCATATTGATTACATTTTTACTTCTCCATCTCTTTCTTACGATCTCACTTCCTTCAAAATTTTCGACTCCTCTAGCACAATTTATGAATCCGATCATCTTCCTCTTCACATTACCCTCTACAAAAATAATGTTTTTAATAACTTTTCTAGCGCATACCGAAAACAACACAAAACCACATGAACTTCTTTCAATTTCGAAAAAACTGCTTTCCTACATTAGGACCTTTTCTCAGATAAACTTGATAAGCTTATTAAGGAATCGAAGCATTTTCACATTTGTGATATTAATGCTTTAGTTTCTCTCAATCAATTCTAAATCAAACATGGGAGTTCTTTGCACAATCGGTCTTATGTACTGCAAATAAGCACATTCCCAAATCTACTTCTACTGTTCAACATAAGTTTCTTTATAGCTATGATAATTCCGCAATCTACGGACAGATTAAAAAACTATACAAACTTTATCACTGCACCAAAAAGTTCATAGATAAAGAAGTTGCCGCTCTTTTGTTTTCGTCTTATGTTTTTAGTATCAAATATGAGGAGCATCAATACGTTCTGTTAGTTGCTAATGAACATAGGATCTCATCAGCTTCGATTGATTCTTTCTATCATCAAAAAAATCTTAAAGCATATTTTGGAGATTTAAAAGCTTCTATCATCAAACCTCTGGAATGTAAATTGAAAATCATTTCCAAACAAGAAACTAATGACTGAATTAAAGCTTATATATTATAACGAATCGATAACTATAGTGATACCTAAAGATAGTACAGCAATTGATTTCAATTTACAAAATGTTGCAACATAAGCTAAAATTTGTTGCAACATATGTTGCAACATTATAAGTTGCAACATATATAGGTTAAAATTAATTGCAACGTAAGTTGCAACATTAAAAGTTGCAACATATTAATTACAGTTCTCATCTTTAGTGATACCCCTTCAAAAATGATTGATTCTTGTCTTGAAAGATCAAGAAAGACCATTATCCTCGACTGAGTTATGATCAATGAACCTGATACCGATCCCTATTTAGAATTAAACCTGACATCAATAAAGAAGGCGACTGCTCAACATTTTCAAACTGTGGCTGGTGTCCAAAACATAGATGTCACTAATCCTAATCTGTCTCATTTTTCTGATTCTTGGCCTCAATGGGAATCGTTCTACCATCCTCTATCAACCATTAACGATAACGAATATAATAACGTCCTCAATGCCTCTAGTTACGATGAATGGCTGTTAGTCATCAAACACTTACCTAATGACAAAGCTCCCAGTCCTTCTAATATCTCTAACGAGTTGCTTAAAAAACTGGGTCCATTCGCTAACAAATTTCTATATAAAATCATTTGCGCTTGTTTTATATTGGGTCTTACTCCACGATAATGGATATGGCCCATGTGTATCTCATACCAAAACCAAAACCATGGAACTGTGATCTCAATAATACCAGATCGATAACTCTTTTAGAAACTGTTCGAAAAGCCTTCATGAAAATTTTAAATGCTAGATTACAAAAAGTATTAATTAAAACTAACGCTTTATCAGGTTTAAATTTTGCAGGCCTCCCGCATCAATCTACATTGGAACCTCTTCATACAATCTTCTTGAATATCACCATCTAAACAATGAAACTGATACTTCTTATAAATAAGATTTGCACATTCTTTTTTAAGACATGTCAAAAGCGTATGATCGCGTGCATATTTTCATGTTGAAAAAAGCCCTGACTCATCTAAAATTTTCAGACACTCTAATCAACTTGATTATTGGACTCTTTCTCAATCGGACCAATGAGATCTTCACAGATTTTGGCCTCACTGATCCTTATGACGTCCTCGTAGGTATTGACTAAGGCGAAGTTATTTCTCCGCTACTTTGGGTTATATATTATGATCCTCTTTTCGACAGAATTAAAAAATCTGGACTTGGTTTTAATATGTCAACAACTTGGAATCCTGACCTCAATGACTCTGCCACAAATTCACTCAATGTTACTATTCCTGTTCTGGCTTTTATGGATGATATGATATGGATTGCTGACAGTTACGATCAGATGACTAGTATCCTTAACATCGCTCAGACCTTCTATAAGCTGAATTCCATAAAAGTCAACTTTGATAAATCATACTTGATCACAGATCACACTAATACTGAATCGATTTTATTCAGATATTCACATAATAATACTTTTTTCGAATGTCAAACTATTTCACTCATAGATTCAACTCGTTATCTAGGTGTTTGGATCTCAGCCCGATACAACAAACCTTTTATTAAAAGTCAAATTTCCTTAGAAATTTCATCTTTTCGAGACAAGCTTCATTTTAAATCTCTTACTGATAAGCAACTACGTTATTTGAACAACATGTTTCTCATATCTCGCCTGGAATATAGGTCGAAATTAACTATCCTCTTCGAATTTGAATGTGACCTTTTATACAAACCCATGAGAAAATTAATTAAAAATAAACTGGGACTTAGATGTAGCACTTCAAATTCGATTATACATAACAAACTAGCCTATGGGTTCAACGATCTTTCATCTGTCTCTCAAACTTCAAAAGATCAACAGTTTATTAATATTATCAACTCTTCACCTGATAATACGATCCTCGGTTTATCTGTTCTCATTCGACTCAAACAACTACAACAAAGATTTTGGTTACACAATAATCCTTTGGTCTGCTGGCCTAAGTCACAGAAACATTATAGACATAAAAATTTTTTTCAAATTTTATTACCTCCTACCATGACTCTAACTTCTCTTTTTTAATTCTCCAAAAATGATTGCTCTTTTTCTGAATCTCAGAAGGCTTAGTTCCTCTCAACACAATTATGCTATAGAATGCGAACGATATTGGTAATATTAGATCAAAAACATCATGTTCCTATCCCAAGTAGTTGCTTCTAGTATCTTTCTTTTCAATTATCATGACATTCAGCTTCGATCATTCTCCTTAGCTAATTTTAATGGAGTTACTCCACGGTGGTTCAAATTATTACAAAAGATAGTTCTAACGAATCATGTATTTTCAAATCGACTCAAATCTGAGTTTGCCTTTGAGCCCCAAGTATTTAATGATTATTTAACATTGGCTTCGATCAAGGATTTCCAATGGAATACTGGATAGGCTAATATTTGAACTTCTTCTAATTATGACATTTATAAATTCCTGATTCCTGGATTATCTATCTTTGGAAAAGTGTTCAAATTGGATTCTCCTGCTCCACCTTGTCTATTTCAACATTTCACCTTAAATAATTCAACTAATGATCCACGTTCTCCATCAAAAAGAAAGGATGTTCTAATACCTTGTTCTAGCTGCTCCTTCAACAAATCCAGAAAAAAGAATAATATTAAACCGAAATTTAAAAAGTTGCCATGTGCACGTTTCATTAATCCCTTGCTTTCCAACCCAATCAATATTTCTCCATTAGTTCAAAGCAATGCCAAGAATCTACATGTCTCTAAAAGATCTTTGTGTCCTTTAATAGATCAAGCGGTAGCTAGATTCAAAATAGTTTATTCCATTTCTACTCCAAACATACTACCTGTCCACTTAAATTTAGATACTGATATCCTAACTATAGAAAGTTTATTTATTTCTGAAGAAAGTATCACCACTCTTAATAACCATAGAGTTTCTTTATTTAATGAATCAATTTTAGAATTTTATACTGATAGTTCTCACCAATTCATTCTATCACCTTTACGTACTTTTATTAGTTCCGCTTTTGTTTTTATACATGATTCTCTAGATATTAGTTTTGCTGCTGCTTTGCCTCCTTTATGGGCCAACTCTACTAATGCTAAAATTTTTGCTCTTCTTATGACTCTTTTTATTTGTCCTTTTGGTTTCACTGTTAAAATTAATACTGATAGCTTATTAATGGTTCTTGCTTACAATAGAATTCTGCAAAATAACATTTGTTTTTATCCATCCTTGCTCTTTAAAACTCCCTTTTATATTTATTGGTGTTTCATCTTCAAAATTATCGAACAAAAGCAGATCACACTATCTTTAGTAAAAGCCAAGGCACATTTTAGCAATCCCTATAATGAAAAAGTTGATAAATTGGCCAAATCCGCTCTTCATGCTCCTCCAATCTCTATCTCCTTCTCTCATATTCCTTTTCTTTCCTTCATCCCTACTTTCCAAGATAATCCTATTAACAAAGAAATTCGACCCTTCTTCAAAGATTATATTAATTCCAAATCCTTTACAAATTATTACAATCTCCAAAGAAATAATCATTATAAAAACAAACAAATTAATTGGCTTTGCACTTTTAATCTTATCAATCACAGTTCAAATAACACCACCTTTTTCAAAGAATCTCATTTTCACAAATGAAGATATCAACTTCTTCTCGAACAACTACCCACTTTAGAATTTCTAAAGCTTATATCTCCTAACCTCTATGATTCTACTTGAAAATGCTGTCGCTGTAGTTCTGATAATGAAACTTTTAATCATATCTGGACATGCCTTGAATCTAGCTCTATTCTCAATAATATTGTTATAAAGGGTATTCAAACTCTCAAAGACCAACTATTCATTCATACCTCTAGTCGGGAATAGCCTGTGGAATTACTTTCAATATTCGATATCTCACATCCATATTGGGACTTTTTCCCATCTACCTCTCTCAATTTCATCGACTTCCTAAAAGGAATTGTTCCTTCTCATTTTTACTATCTCATTAACGATTTCACCAAATGTCAAAAAAAATCTCTAGCTATTTTATCTTCTTTCTACAACTTAATTATTGATCAGGCGATCTCTCTTATTTGGAAACCCAGATGTGCTTTGACTATTGCCAAAGAACTCACTTTTAATATTACAAATAAAAAGAAACGTAATAAATCATCTTCCAGTTACAATCTCTCTTCTGTGCCTAATACACCTATTGATGACAATAATATGAATCACTTAACGTTTTTTTCTAATTCATTTATTCACAGCAGACCCTGGCCTCTTTTTAGCGCAGTAAAAACTAGTTGTCTCAAATGTTTCTCCTTTTCATTTGTCATGTACTGATTTTTCTTCTCTAAGTAGTCAAAATTGAACGTGATGAGACAACTGGTTGGTTTGGTTGGAGTTGGTTTATCCTTCGAGGAAGGCTAAACAGTTTTTACTTTATTTTTTTTCTACTTTTATACCTGTCTTGGGATTTTCTTTTTATTTTTAATTTGAATTTGAATTTTTAATAAATAAAAGCTTCACTGCGTCTTAAAAAAAAAAACATCTTTAATTTATTTAATATATTTTCTTTTTATATTCTAATAAAGTTGTTTATATAATTACTTTGTAATTTATTATAATCAAAAAGTTAAATTTTAAAT
>CAMKVN010002452.1:0-13538 GCA_946474995.1 Funneliformis geosporum
TCTCTTAACAATTATATCTTTGCTCAATATACAATTTCATACTTCTTTAAATCTATATCGATAAAGACGACCTGACCTTTCAATATAATTAATTCGTGTTTATTTCTTCCATAGTTTAGACGAATTTAAACTCCCTGTTAGCAAATAATCTTAGTTAACTTAACGACGAACCGTTTAAGCTAACAATGTCCTCGATGAGAGTAAGGAATTTTATGGATCATTATATAATCATTTGCCCAAAAACGAATGCATCTGGCGTGATATATTCCTTTTCTTACTGCATTAGCAACAATTTCACTTGTGTCTATTTTTAAATAGTTGGATTTTATAAGTTGAAGGTAAAGTTGAATATTATTTAGACGTATCCAAACCTCACTATTAACCTTTTTTATTATACCAATCGTAATCTTCAATCTCATCATTATCTGATTCTTCTATATTAGTCTCATTAGCCAGCTTTTCATCAATTTTTTCATAAGGTTTCTTGGTATCCCAAAAGGTGTGTAACGTAGGAGTTCCCTTTGCTGCTTTACGCTGCTGTTGATTCCTTCTTCTTTTAGTGCGACTCGAGTTTCCTATATAACGTAACCTACATACTTCTCGAAAAGCATGTTCCTGGTGATACATTTTCGTTGCTTCATGAAGTTTTTCTATAATGCTTGCAGCATTATCATTTTCCACTAGTTCGTCATTAACATAGTTACAATGGGAAGAACCATTGTCAACTTCAAAATAATCTTTCAGATCATCGTCATATCTTTCAAAATCATCATGAGCAGAATCATCATAAGCAGATATATCATAATTACCAATTTTGTAAGCCTTTCTTGATTGTTTTGACATCTTATCAGACGTGGCATGTTGGCAAATTTGAGTTCCTTTTAATGAAATCTAACAATAACGGAACATTATATATGATACAAGTAAGTATTAAGTTTTATTGTTGAATGATGATTCTTTTTATTATGTATAGTCAAGAAAAATTTTTTTAATTACAAAACGCAAAGCAAGAAAATTTTTATGTGAATTGTTAGTTAATCACAATCAGACTATTTTTCCATTGTGATATCGATCGGCTAATAACGTAATAAGTGGGAAAGAATCACAAGAGAAATGTATTACTGTACAAAATAAATATATCACAATAGGAATGTATCACAATAGAAATTTATTTTGTCTTGTATTATCTATACATATATTAAACTTTATGATAAACTACAGTATTTAAACTTTTCGTACTTCCGAAGTAATATGTTGTCACGTGAATGAGTACGGACCAATAATATTACAAGTTTAGCGGATCACGTGATAACAGATGGACATTTCGAATTTGGCCCGTAATAAAAAATTTGAGCCAATCAAAATTATTGATAATTAGGAAATAATCGACATAAAAATTGACCAATCATACAAATGTCTGCCACAAGTATATTTCACGTCTATTATTTTCCTCCTTTTTAATAATCATGGGAAAAGGACGTGTTTGAAGTGTAGAGAAGTTAATTTTGATAAAGAAAAAGTAATTTATTTATATATTAAATCAAAACAAATTGTACAAAGAAATAACTAAAAGAGCTACAATAAATATTTTTTTATTCATTTTTTTTAACAACTTGAAAAACTTCATAATCTTCGACACTAAATTTCTTTGATTCCAAAATTTTACCGCTGTAATACTTGACTTCGCTATCACAATTGATAGACAAATTGTTAAAATTAGACATCCATAAATCACGACATCCGAAACAAGGACCGCGTATATCAGCACAAAAAACAGCCATATTTGCATGTTCCTGTTTAACTTTATAGAACTTTGTTGAATCTATTGAATTATTTTCACCATCTCCCAAAGAAAAAATAAAACTATCTCGTGCATTCTCCCAAGAACCTATAAAACCACCCTTCCAACTAATAGGATTATATCCCCCAATAATCTCTCCCGTATCGGAAACCTTCATGACAACGACTGTGGCACCTTTATCATCACATAAATCATGAAATTTACTCGCGCTAAAACCATTCAGACTACCTCGTAAAAGAAGTTTGAAATCATAAGTAGGATAATTCCTACTCACACGAATGTTCGTGTCATCTTGATTATCTATCCAATGAGCTATGAGCGATGCATGTTTCAATTTGATAATATTTGAATCTATGGGGGAATAATTAAGGTTTTGTTTATCGTTCGTCTTCACATGAAGTTCACCTTCATTATAATTTTTTTCACATAAATTTATATTTTCCGAGTCATGTTTTGGTAATAATATATCAAAAGGTTTCAATTTAAATGGTAATTCTTTACTTTTTATATAATTAAATCTAAGAAGGGGGATGCAATTTTTTAAGGTTTCGTCTAAATCTAAAAGATCATTTTGAGACCATTGATAATCAATTGGCATTCGGTCAGCTGAAAAAGTATGATCTATTCCCCATTGAATTACATAATCCCATAAATCAACTTCATCCAATTGAAGATCATCTCGTTCAAGGATAGCGATCAGCATCGATTCTTCTAACTTTGTGAACTCCATTGTGCCAAAAATTAATTCCGGATTCGTACAAATTACTTTTAAGCAAACATCTTGTAATTTTTTACAAGTCTCAAGACGAAATGCTGTATGATGCAGAATCTGAAGAGGATATTTTCTAATCCATTCAATATGATTTTCAAGAAGATAAACTTGTACATAATTAATTAATTCGGGAATGATTAATTCATCAGCGGCTGACAATAAATCCAAAACAGTTTTCGGGTGTTCTTGTTCGAGAGAGATTTGTCCCGAATAAATATAACTGCAAGTCCAAATGAATTTGTTAATTGAGTCAAACATAAAAAGTGAGAATAGCATCATTTTTTATGTACCTTAATATTATTTTAAAAACATGAGAAGTGATATTTTGTTTTTCGAAAATGATAACATCTCCTTCTTTCTTTGCCCAGTTTTTAGATAAAGCCGAATAAAAATAAGGAGACCTGGAACGTAATATACAAGAATGTGCTTTAAATCGAGAGATATTAGGTGACTTTCCAACCTTAATAATGACATTATAATCGTAATCTTCAGCATCGAAGATTAATTTTGATAAATCATTTGATAAAGAATTTAACATCGTTTATTATTTATTCAAAGAAAACAAGAACGAAATTGAAAAGATGAAAAAAAAAATTCCACAATCAATTAATACAATTTATTATACAAGCTGTAGAGGAGAAACTTTGCCTTTACCATAATGGAATTTTTTTGATATTATGGTGGGTGCTTTCAGTAAGTTCAGTAAGCATAAAAAGGAATTGATATTATGTAATAATAATATGCATACCCCCTTGTGCAACCAATGTAATGTAATGCGGATTTATCAAGTTTTTTAATATGATTAATCACGAAATTATTATCGTATTTACGATTGCCAATTACCTTATAATAAGAACAGTTAAAGTTATAAAATAAATTTAACAATCCTTTAGTCTATTTATTTACCAAGTAAGGTGTTTTAGACTCTTGCAGATGAATGATATGCTCGAAAAAGACCTGACCTGGTCAACGGTTGTAATATCATTATTTTTAATGCTTAATGTTTTATCATTACCCATTCTAAGAATTTTAACGTGAATTTGTATGATTTGATACATTTGGAAAGAAAATTCTTGTAATTCCTTGTTTGTATCTCATTTTCTTTCATAAGCAACCCATTATTTATTCAGAGTCTCATACGAAAAGTTCATTAAGGGTTATTCTTGTACTTTAAAATATTAATAGTCTAGATATGTAGGTTTGATTTTAGAAAGAAAATGAACTGGTTTGTGAGCCTTCTGCGCCACATAATTTTTTTCGAGCACATTTTTAATGAGGTGTGTTATCACATCGGCATCATATTAATTGATCGATCATTTTTAAAATTATAATTCTATATCATTTTGGGATCGGTAGGATTTTTTTTAAAAAAAGCTTTTGAAACGGATTTACTTTTCGAAAAGAAAATCTTTTAAGGCAAACAATTTCGTTATTTTGAAGTCACCTATAGGATCAGGGATGATGTAACTTTTTTTATCTCATTTTTAATTTATGGCCGTTGATTTACCATGTAAGTAAATATATCATGTAATATTTGATTAATACAAAATTTAAAAGTCACATTAAAATGAAATTTTAGTAAAAGTTGAGGTTCTATAGCACCTTTTGAAGTATGACCAGAATGGTTTGTTAAAGACCAGGGGCGAAATCAACTAACAAAATATAGTTTAATATGTTTTTGCGTTATGCACATGCTTACACAACAAGCATCTATCTCTTGGAATTCATTTTTAATTACGCTCTTTGCTAAATGAATATTAATAATACATTA
This sequence comes from Funneliformis geosporum, assembly GCA_946474995.1. Classification (NCBI taxonomy): domain Eukaryota; kingdom Fungi; phylum Glomeromycota; class Glomeromycetes; order Glomerales; family Glomeraceae; genus Funneliformis; species Funneliformis geosporum. The sequence goes on from CAMKVN010002452.1 coordinate 4,345, forward strand.
AGCGAATATATCTACATATTGGGATCCTTGCAATAGAAAGGGAAAACTAAAATGAGTTAATAACATATTTCGGCCTAAAAATCATATTTGGCATATAAAATTGATTTTTACATATTGGAATGGCATCACCTGATAACTAAATGAATTTGTGTAGCTCAATCTCAAAAATTTCTCACGTGGATTATAAAAAGTAATTCGATGCGATTATCTCAACATCTCACATATATCACGTGACTTAATCTATCTACCGATTTCGCCTAAATAAAACCCTTTTAACATGAATCAACCACACTTTTTTTTTTAAAAATATTATATTTTATATGTTGGAAAAGAAAATTTTTTCTCAACATGCTGAAATTTCGAACTCAAGGGTATAATGGATATTCGGTAATTTATTTAACCATTTTGTTTTCAACCCTTTTTTTTAATTCATATTCAAAATTATTATGTTACATTTTTCCTATTTAGCTACAATTCAGTCCGTTTATTGAGAATAAAATAGCATGTGCTGCATCAGCAAATTTTGGGCTAGTGGGTAACGGGAGACTATTTATTTTAAATACCGGGATTGGACCTGAAGGTGTTGAGGTTGAAAGAATGTAATAACCTAAATTATAATCATTCGATAACAATTTCGTTTTTTTTTTTAAAAAAATAATAATGATGTTTTAACTGATTAGTTAATTTGAATTAGATATGATACGCAAGACGGATTATTTGATTGTTCATGGAGTGAAATTAATGAGAATCAAGTAGTAACAGCAAGTGGTGATGGTTCTATAAAATTATGGGATATCAAATTAGCCGTTAAGTATAATTAAACGAATTAGTTTCATTTAAATAATAATCGTTTAATATTAATTTTATTTATTTATTTTGATAATTTAGGAATTTCCAATTCAAAATTGGCATGAGCATAGTAGAGAGGTATTTTCGGTTGAGTGGAATCTAATTAAAAAAGACACTTTTGTTAGTGGATCATGGGATCATTCAATCAAATTGGTAAATATAAAAATCAACGAGCTCTTAATACGGTTATGTTTAGTTTTATTTAATTCTTTTTTCCCCTTTTTTATAAAAAAATAAAAAATAGTGGGCACCGGAGAGACCGCAATCATTGATCACATTCAATATAGAACATACAAATTGCATTTATAATACGATATGGTCCCCTAATAATCCGGATTTATTTGGTTCAGCTTCTGGAGATAATACAGTAAAAATTTGGGATACAAAACTTCCTCATTCAATACAAACCATACAAGCACATCCAAATTTTGAAACACTTTCAATGGATTGGAATAAATACCAAGAAAATGTCATAGTAACAGCATCATCTGATAAATCTATTAAACTATGGGATTTAAGAAGACCTGATCGTGAATTATTGTGTTTACAAGGTCATGAATATGCTGTAAGAAGGGTAAAATGTTCTCCTCATAATGGAAATATAATTGCTAGCGTTAGCTATGACATGACTATGAGAATATGGGATATTTCAAGACAAAACAATCCTTTGGTGAACGTTTATGACGGTCATTCTGAATTTGTAGTGGGTGTGGATTATAATTTGTATATTGAAGGTCAAATTGCTACATGTGCTTGGGATGAAAATGTTCATATTTTTCAACCACAAGGCTTATTGGGTTAAAAATGAAGAATGGCAAGGTAGGTTAAAAGTTTACAATTAATTTCAATATATGGTTACATTTAATAATAAATAAATTTAATTTAATAATTATTGATTTATTCTGTTTATAGCTATTTACAGTTAAAAAGAATAAACTTAATTAAATAAGGTTAAAGATCAATATATATATTTTTTTTATCAACAATTTTTTTTCCTCATCTGGTCAACTAATAATCATCTGATTTGTCAATTTCAGTATTTCCACATCTTTGTACTACAAAGAGGAAAACCGAAAAACTTTTGCATTTTGTGAATTGTTCCACTGAATACTCATCGACTCCTTGTATGGAATTCAATTGGTTGTTGGAAGCTCTTTCTCTTGCAGATGATCAACGCTGATAGATTAACAAACCCTTGTTTTTCTTTCGATAAAATATTATATACAAAGGTTACAATTGGTCGCGTTTGAAGGAGTTGTGTAGATAAAAAAACGGTAATGTATAACCTTGTGCATCTACTGAGCCATTCTGATGCGTACACTTAAACATTGATTACGAAATCAAATTTTTATTCATACCCCGTTCATTTTCAGTGTTTGAATCAATAATAAAATTAGGATATGAATAGTTGGCGGCGTAATAAACACAATTATTTTTCCGTTACACAATCGAGTATTTATCATTTGGTGGCACGGTGTATGTGTAACCTTTAAAAGTAGCCAAATTCGGAGATCAACCACTACAATGATGTAACTTATATAAATTCATAATCCATGTTCGTTTACCCAAAGAAATTTTTCGTGAAAAAAACCGATCTTATGTCATAATTAGTAAGAAGCAGATTTTGAAAATGATATAATTATTCACTCATGATCTTATTAGCCGATCTGAGCTAGCTGGGACAAAACAAATATTTAAAAGTGTGTAGTACAACTTATAAAAAAGTTTCTCACGTATATCTCTATAAATACTCTAACATACATTTTTTAAAAAAGAAAAAAAAAATTTCTTTTTTCTTTTTTTACCAATCGCACACAAAAATTAATATAATATTTAATAAACTGCTGATTTCTGGGAATCAACTTTTTCTAATTCAAACAGTCAAATGGCTTCATATACTGATTTTCAAACAAGGGATGATAGAGAAACTTTATCAAGATTAGATGAACTTGTAGTCCCTAGATCACCGTTATCACCACCTATCGAAAATCATTTATACCACAATTCTTCGTCGTATTCTAGATTTCCCATCACCCCTCCACCAGATTATAACGGAAAATATGATGAAATTAATTTGAATGAAGATGACGTGGATATGGATGAAAGTGGCGATGAGATATCCGCTTTGCCCCAATTCTCTCGGTTCACTCATGTAGATCATGGTGATCCCTTGGTTAATTCATTAGCGTCTCCATTAAGTGCTCTTGATATAAGTGACGAAGATGATAGGGACTTCTTACATGATTTTAATAATCGTGATAGAAAAGTACAAGAAATAATAACTCTCAACAAAAACCATTTTGAAAAGGTTAAGCAATCATTTTGTGGTTCGGAAGAGGAGTGGCAAAGGTTCTTAAGGGTTCTTTACGCCAAATCTGAAATTGTACCTGATAAAGAATGGTTCGCCACCATTGGTGAATTCATTGTTCCGACAAATCCTCTACTTTCGATATTTGAAGATTTGATATGTAATAATAATCATCAAACTGAACCCAACGAGAGCATTAATCATTACCATGAAACTGCGCCAGATCAAACATCGGAAATCGATGACGATTATGGATATCCCCCCTCAATCAACTCAACAGCCACGGGTAATAGTAGGAGACAATCAAGAGATGATGACATCATTAAATTTCAGGAGGTGGACATAAAAGAGATACGTAATTATCCCGAGAAATTGGCAAATTTTGAAAATTTATATCCAGAGTTCTTTACAGATGCGAAGGTCTACTTGAGACAAGAATGTCGAGTGAGATTAGGGCATTATTCACAAGAAAAGGTTGGTAAGGCTAATAATTGTGAATTTATCACCGATGATTTGATCGATTCAGATTGCGAAGAGTGTTACCAAGAACGAGAATACAGCGAAGATTTTGTTGATGAATTAAGGGCGAATGTTGAAGAACACGAACAGACTTGTGAAGATTCTAAATTATATAGTCATTTCGTTCAAATATTACTCACTCCAAGGCGTATGATGCCCGATGATTTATGGGAAGAATCAATTGATGAATGTCTAAATAATTGGCCACATTTAATGTCTCATCTTAAAGAAATTATCGCGTATGAATTATCTACAAAAGAAGATTTAAATAATAATGGATATTTCTGTAATTGGACTAATTCACAAGAAATTACCATCTAATTATGAATTCTTGAGCGTGATGGGATAATTTTATTACTTAAAAATATTTAAAAGACATTTTAATGTAATTTTTAATATTTTTTACTGTTTCATGGTAGTGAGATTTTTTTATGTAGATTTTTTTTTTTTCACATTGTTTTATGAGGATTTAATCTTGATACATTCAGTAATACTTTTTTCTCGATATAAAATAATTGAAAAAAAATTTTTTTTTTTTTATTTTTGGAAATAAATCAATAAAAAATTATTGTATATAACTAGCGATTTAGTTCTTTTTTCCCACATATTTAATGCATCACACAAGTGCAATGCGTCATACACTCAAAGTGTTACTTCGACGCCTAAGAAATGACTTAGGAAAGCTAACGCTATGTTAGATTTTTACCATTTTTTTTAATATATTTAGGTTATTTTTTAGAAATTCGAATTTTCTTTTAGAAGAGCTATGTATGTCTGTCTTTACATACTGTACATTGTTAGCAGGTCGAAGGATGTGATATGGCATTGTGAATTTACTAATAAAAAATATGGATGACGGATAATGCATACCACCTGAACAAATAATGTCTCATATTAAAACAGGTTTAAGCCTTTCCAATAATTTTCTTCTGCAAGGTGTAGTCTTTTTCCTTCTCGAATATGGAGGTTTGAATACATTTTTCTGAAAGGTTTTTACAATGCATTCATACTCCATAGATGCAAGTTAGCTTGAGGTGCCATCAAAAATCATTTCGGAGCTAGATGTAGATGGATCAGAAAAAATTTGTTCTGAACTTCTTAATTTTGTTATTTTTCACAACTTTTTTTCATCGCCGGATCACTCTTCATTCGTTACAACTGTAATTTTTTTTTCTGTTTTTGAAAGAGTTTCGTTTCAAAGCTGTTAATTCGCACTAAGCATTTCGTTAATGATAGTATTCTCTCACATCTACATTGCGCATCCCTTAGATTTTTATCCTGGCATAATAAAATTTTCGTTAAGGCATTGCGTGGCATATATCCAAACACGTTTACCGCAGTATAAATAAAGAGGAAAAAAAATGAAAAAATTTCTTCTTTAAAGGACCTCCTGGATTCGTTAGGATGGGAGGGTGGGGCGTTACTCGATTAGTTAATTAAATACATATAGTATAAAGCAGACAATTAAGAAGTAATCATATTGATAACCATTATGCTTCAACATTATTTCAATATCTTAAAAAATTAGTTATTATTTTTAAAAGAATATTCATGATTAGTATTTATGGATGATAAACATAGATGTAAGGCTGGAGAATCAGGTTATCCAGTTGCTGCTATTGAAAGCGGAAAACAAGTAAAAGTTTTAAGTGATAAATTCTTTGTTGTTAGTGATCATGATTTTACAAAATGTGAAATTATTCCTAGTGTTATGATGTTTTATAATATACTAGTATCTATAAAGGTTTCTTTTTATTAAGATAAAGTTTATGTAGGATTAAAAGATCCAATTTTTTAACTATCTAGTCCAATAAGACATATTCAGAATTATATAACTTACTTGTAAAAATAAACAGCAAAATCCATTTTTATTAATTTATATTGATGATGGTCCTGATCATTTACAAGTTTAACTGCTTTATTTGTTATATTAGATTTATATTTATTAGTAGCAATATGAATACTACCAGAAAATTCTTGGAAAATCCTATAGAATGCATAATATCTATTTTAAATCTAAGATTACATAATGTATAAGACTAATGAGAGAGAAATAAATAAAGAATATAAAACAATTATGAAATATTGTAATTCAATGAAAGATATTAGAAATAAAGCTAAAAAGAAATCATAATTAACATAACAATTATTAATTAATTTATATCCTATTATTAAATTAATGAAAAATTTAATTAAAAAACTTGAATTAAAAGAAGAATCATTTTGATACTTTTAAAATAGCTTCTGATGAAGAAATAATTACATTAAAAATTCACTTCATTTGATTGATAATTCTTTAATAATGGAAATTAATTCAAAAAATAATATATTCAAAATAAAGCTGATTTTTTAGAATTTTACAATCATTATTATTAATCATATTATTATTTTAAAAAATGTGAATTATTAGAATTCAATATATATAAACTTATGAAATATAATCATAAAACTTGGCTTAAAGTTCATAATTTTTCTAATCTAATTCCAATAATAAATGGCAAAAAATATAAAATTTTGAAGAATTATATGATCAGAAAATTACAAAAAAATATTAAATGAAACAAAAAAATCTAAGAATAAAAATGGGCTTTAAATCTAATGTAAAAATGTTAGTACTTTGATTTAATATAAAGAATATGATAAATAGTATTATCATCAAAAATAATTCTCTTTACATATATTTTGCTAAGTTACTTTACTGCGATAAGTAAATTCCTTATTGTGAAACTTTAATACCTTAGGGAAATTCACGTCTTATAGGCATCCAAAATGCCTTAGAATTACTTCACTTAACTTTATGAACTTAAAGGTTTAAAGACTTAAGAGAAACTTAAAGAATTTATTTATTCTAAATGATAAACTCAAAAGCAAGTTAATAAAGTAATTCATAATCAATTCTAGATGATAGATACATATAAAAGAAAAGTAATTATGTTTTAAAGTTGATTCCTTTATTACCTGAAACTTGCAGAAGTTATAAAACTTACAAAAAAGTTATAAATTAACAATTAAGTTTTAAACTGGCAATTAAGTTAATTTAAAACTTGAGCAAAAAGCTATTCTATTTATACAAAATTAATTTTTTACAGCTAACTAATTGCTATGCTATAAACTAACTAAATTTGTAACTATAATTGCTAATATATAAGATATAATATATAAAATATAATAAATATAAATAATATAATAAAAATATTAAAAAAATTGAAAATAATAAAAATAAGTAAAATCAGAAATATCAGACTTATAAGAAATATAAGAGATATATTAAAAATTAAGTAAATCAGAAATTATACAGATCTTCTAATTTGTAATCAACATAAAATTAATTCCAGTAACTTCTGTAGATCAATTTTTAATAATGAATTTTTAGCTGATAATAGCATATAATTTATTTAAAATCAAAATTATCTTTAGAAAAAAAAAAAAGAGTTAAGTGATATGTCAGGAATCAGCTGATTAGATAGAAGATGGTGATAGATTCTGTAATTAGATGTCACAATATTTCTTTTATAGTAATGATTTACTTTTTATAATAAATTTTATTTATTAAAAATATTTTTACAATTATCTTAATATTTAGTAGTTCAATTTGAATGAATTTTTTATTTTATAAAGCTTAATAATGACTTTAAAACAAAAAAATATTTATAAAAATTGAATTAATAGATGGAAAAATATTTGCATAAATCTGTTATTTTTACATATATTAAAAAGTTTTTTGTAATTATTTTAGTACTTAGTAATCTAATTTAAATAAATTTTTTTTATTTGATAGAGTATAAAAAGGCTTATATAACAAAAAAATTCATGTAAATTATATTACCGAATGGCAAAATATTTGCATAATTTTATTATTTAACATATATTAAAATGTTTTTTGCAATTATTTTAATATTTAGTAATTCAATTTAAATGAATATTTTTTATTTGATAGAGTTAAATAAATCCTATAAAACAAAATTGTTCATATAAATTGGATTATTGGATGGCAAAATATTTGTATAATTATAATATTTTTAAATATATTAAATATATATATTAATATATATATATTTTTAACCAATCAGAATTTGGTCAAGTGGGAGAGGATTAGGCTATTGATTAACTATAATTAGCTAATTTTTGGTATGTTCTTTTAGATGTAATTTAATATATATATGCTAATACTTTTTATAATTTAGCTTTATAAATATACAGGATTTTAATAGTATAAATAATTCTATGAAAAAATTATTCTCTATTAATTTAGATTAGAATGTAAAGAACATATTAATTATGATAGGTATTTTTCATATGGGGCCTTTGCAATAGAAAGGGGGGAAACAGCCGAAAAAATCAAAAGTGAGTTAATGCTAAATTTGAACATATTTCAGCATAAAAATCATATTTGGCATATAAAGTAAAATTAATTTTTCCCGGCTGTTTCCCCCCTTTCTATTGCAAAGGCCCCATATTATAAAGAATGTAATATATTAGTTAGAAATAAAAAATGAAGAAGAAAAGAAAAAAATTTGTAACTAGTAAACAAAAAAATATTAAAACTAATTAGTTATAAGAAAGAAATTATACATAATGATAATAATAATACAATAAAGTTTTAACTAATAAAATTACTTAATAATTATATAATAACTTTTATATATAAACTTTTTTTATTAAAATTTGAAAAGTAATCTAGCTGAATAATTTGAACTAAAAAATTGAAGTTACATAACCTAATCCATTTCTATAAAGATATTTGTAAACTACTTTTTATAATTGACTAATAATAAAATTAATTAATTTAAAAATATATAATATTTATTTACTTTAAAATAAAATATTAATATATGCTTTACTTATTCTATTGGTTTATTAGAATATTATTTAATTAATATACTAATTAAGAGACTTATGTAAATTTTTATATTAAACTTTGTTAAAATTAGATTAGTAAATTAATAAAAATCAATCTATAAGATCATATTTCCCTATAAAAAATTTGGTTAGACTAATTTTTATATGATATAACATGATTTTATAGTTTGATTTTTCATTGATCTACTGATTTAATTTGAATAAATTTAACTTATTAGAATTGCTATATTGAAAAGAATCAAATGTTATAGGAAATATCATTCATATAGCAGAAGCTATGGAAGATATCGCAGAAATAATAATAGATTATTTATGTAGCAGAAGTCATAAGAGATATTATTCACATTCACATTTTATGTATTTAATTTTTTAAAAATAAAAAATATCTTGTAATTTTTTGTATTTTTTTTTTAATTAGTATATTGTTGCTATTGACATATCACATTCAAAATTTTCTATTTCATCTATTTCATCTTCAATTTAATCTGGTAAATTCTTAATTCTATTTTTAATTTGTAAAAGATTACTTATCATTTTATTTACATTAAAGATGAATACCATAATTAAGAAATTGCAACTCTTTGTAAATTTATTTTAATATAAAAATTTATAAATAGTTGCAACTCAAAGTGTTGCAACTTAAGTTGCAACTAGTTAA
>CAMKVN010002453.1:0-13535 GCA_946474995.1 Funneliformis geosporum
CTTTAATAGCGAGACTAACATTTTATTAAATAAAATAATTAAATAACTCATTTTATTAGATATTAATTTGAGCCTGAATCACTATCAAAATAAAAAAAATATTTATGATTAAATATTCAAATATTATTAATAGATTAATAGATCTTGAAAAAAATAACTAATTTATATTAATAAATGATTGGCTCAGATGTCAGATGATCCTTTTTTTTTGGCGATCAATTATTAATTTCAAAATTGCAGGCAAATTTGCCTGCAAAACCATTAAGGGGATAGTAAATTTTTTTTTAAGAAAAATAATATTACTTAATTTTAAATAGTTTTATTATTTTAGATTCATTTTTCTTCATTAGTGATCATAATTAAAATCGATTTTATCTGTCTAATTAATTAGCAAAAATTGATTATATAAAATTGATAATAAAGTAAATTTATTTTTTCATTATAATGAAACTTCTCTAAATGCATTTCTTTTAGAACATTATTTAAATTTAAATAAAATGTGTATTTAAAGAGCTTGTGCATTGTGCATTTATAAAGGAAAATTTTATATGATCTTTATAGATTTAGAATTGTATAAGATATGTATTTATAAAAAAAATATATAATTTAAAGAGAATACATTTAGAAAGACTTATTATAATACTATAAATAATATAAATAATATTAATATTTAACAAATAATTATTGATTCACAAAATTCTTAAATTGAAGAATTTATTTATATTTAATTTGAATAACAATCTAATTTTTTGTCTAATATACAATCTAAAAATTTCTCCCTAAACTATTTTTAAAAAATTTGAATTTTAAGATATTTGAGATTAAACTATTTATTTATAATAAATATCTTCACCTAAACTTCAAATAGAATTTTTTAACTCAACCAAGTTTAATTAAATTTTAAATTTAAAAGAAAAATCATTTTAAAGATTTTATAAAAGTTTAAATATTTTAAGCTATACATTAAAATAGCTTTTGAATAGCATTATTAATATAATATTAAAAAAGAATAGCATAAAATAAAATTAAAAGTATCAATATTTTTCAATAGTTTATTTTTATAATTATTAAATTATTGCAAATATATATGGGTTAATACATACAAAAATTATATTATATAATTATATAAATCATATGGAGTCTTTGCAATAGAAAGGGGAAAACTGCCAGAAAAAATCAATTTTACTTTATATATCAAATATGATTTTTAAGCTGAAATATGTTCAAATTTAGCATTAACTCATTTTTGAATTTTCCGGTAGTTTCTCTCCTTTCTATTATAAAGATTTCATATGATTAAAATCTAATTTTCATATATAACAACACATATACAATTTAAAGTATTTTGACATATTATTATTATTAATATATAATAAATAATTATAATTAGTTTAAATTATTTTAAATTATAAAAATAATTATAGTAAATATAAAAGTTAAAAATAGTAATTTTTTATATATTTAACTTTTGACATTAATAAATTAATTTAGATTATATATATAATTATAAGAAAAAAATTTCTTTTTTATTGTAATAAAAGTTGTTAGATAAAAAGATAAAATCTAGAATCTAATCAGATATCTAAAAAGTTAATATAGATCTTGATTAAATTATATTAAAATCTTATTAAAAATTCAGAAAAAATGTAAACTATATTAAAGTTTATTAAAAATAGTGAAACTTTATCAAATACTTGGTAAAATTTAGTGAAACTAAAAGTTTAGACATTTAAAATGAATTTTGATAAGCATCCTTAATTGTGATATAATTAGAAATCATAAAGAATTTTAAAAGTAATTTAATAAGAAATTTCAAATAAATAAAAATTAAAAAGCTATTTTAAAAAAAAAAATTCCTTAGAAAATATTTATTTTTTTTAATTAAATATTTTGAATACAAAATTATGTTTTTTAATAATTTTTTATATATTAGTAAGAATATCTATTTCTTTATATTTTCAAATTGCTAAAAATTAGCTAAATATAATCTGATTTCTATCAATTATTACTAAAAAATATATCATTTTGCTTCTAGTTAAAGTTGATCAATACAACTATCATTTGATAACAAATTATCGTGATTTATAATCATTTAAAAATTAAAAAATCAGCTATCAATCAGCACTTAATATTAAAATTAGCTTAAAATTATTATAAAATTAACTTAAATTAGTTTAAAATCAGTTATAAATCAATTTAAAAACAGCTAAATCAATAAAACAACTATTTAAAATTATTGAAGCTAATAAAACTAATTTTTAGCTATTTATCATTTATTAAATTTATAATTTTATTGTATTATTACATAATTAAATTATTCATAAGAATTATATTGCAATATTTATTTTATTTAAGAAAAGAATACAGTTAAATTTTTTTAAAATATTAAAAAGTAAAGAAAACCCCCCTTTAATTTACTTATTTTAATGTATTTCTAAAGAAAATAAAAAAAATATAAAAAACAGTTAAGAAAAATAAAGAAAATAATTAAAAAATATTAAAAATATTTCTCTAATTAGCTTATTTTACTTATTTTAGTATATTCCTAAAGAAAATTTAAAAAAAAAAATAAAGAAAACAGTAATAATCTATTAAAAAATAATCAAAATTGATCCAAATCAGTTAAAAATCAGTTAAATGATTAATAAATAATTATTAGAAAATTTATAGCTGATTCATATTAATTCTAATTGACAAAATTGGAGTCAATTATAATAATCAATTAGTTATTAATCAGTTATTTACATTCAATTTATAAACTATTATAATTCAGAACTAATAATAACAAATTTATATTTATTTAAATTTTATTTAATTTTGTAATTTTATTTAATTTTATAATTTTATTATTTTTACATAATTATTAAATATTATTTTTTTAAAAAAAATAAGAATAATAAAAGAATAATTAAAAAAATCCACTTTAAAACTTTATTTTTAATTGGCTTATATAAAATATACACTAATTACACTAATTGAAATTATTTCTTTTAGTACTAATATCTTTTTAATAAATATTTAACCAATTTGATTATATGGGTTATGATCTAAAAAGATTAGGTTTTGAGAATTTTTTATCATAATTAAAATTTAATTGCATTTTAATTTTTATTATATTTAGATTAAAAATGTAATAATCTATTAATTTTAATCAAAAATTTTTGAGAACTTGATTTTCTTAGATTATAACTATACATATAGTATAAAATTTGAAAGACATAATACAAAACATAAATATGTAATTAAGTTATCACGTGATTTATAATTTATCAGAATAAGCAAAATTTACAATATTTAATTTAATACAAAATTTAAATATATAATATTAATTTATAATACTAAATAATATTATAGAAATATACCAAAACTACAACTTTACTTAGTATTATGAATTCTAATTAATTATTACAATATTTTAAAATAATAATATAATTAGCTTAATTAATATATTATATATTAATTAAAAATGTAGAGAATCATAAAATACATAATATTTATTAATAATAAAATATTTAAAATACTTATTTTAATATTTAAATAAATTAAATTTAATGTAATATCATATATAATCACATATTATATAATGAATATCATAAAAAAAAATTTTGCAACGTATAAATGTTATACAAAGCAAATTAATACTTAAATTAAAATGCATATCTGAAATCTATATCAGATTATCTTAAATATATTATGCTTTAAAATATATTTTTAAAAATGATCAATAAATCAATCAGCATATACATTATAGATAATTTCTATGAAAATTTTTTCTTTTTAAAATATATCTTAAAGAGTGAGCTCAATATAACTAGATATATAATTTTTAAAATTCAAATAAAGTTTAAGTTTATTTAGAATATCAAATAAGATTTTTGTAATCAAATTTGACTTAAATATGTTTTTTTGCAAAAAGTTATCATATATATCTATATAATCAGTATAGATTTCAGATATGCAAATAAAACTATATATGATGTTAACAATATTATGGAGATATATTTATACATTTATATTAAAAAATATTTTTATATAATTTAAATTCTATAAAAGAAAATTACCTTTTATAGTTAATTATATTTTCTTGTAATTAATTACATCCTTTATAATTAATTATTACCCAAATAACTAGGATTGGAAATTTTGTATGAATTACCACTGTATTTGTATTATACTTATACTAATTTTTATATTAATTATTATAATATACTAACTATACTAACTATACTAATCATTATACTAATACTCTACTTTCTAACCCTGCCTATAACTATATGATTTAGCAAAAATTTGACTTGAGTTATAAAAATCAATAGTTATTCATTATATCACATATAATTTAATATTATTTTAATATTAAGACATTTTGGTAAATATTTCGATGTTCGCCAAATGATTATGACTGGCAAATGACTCAAATGACAAAAGACAAATGATCAGTCATTTCAATAATTTTTAAATATAGCAAATTTTATAAATTTTTATTATTTATTTTGTTTATTATAGTGTAAATAAGTTAAATTTATTAAAATATTTAATTATAAAAAATTATTTCATATTAGGCAAATATTTTATATAGTATATAATAGTATATTAAATTATATTCGAGTTTAGAACGAGTCGACTCAAATTATGAGTCAGATAAGTTAAGTCAAATGCTAAATTCGAGCTAAAAATTGAACAATTATTTAGTTTCGTTTAAAAGAACAATTAAAAGTATCATTCTGATAGAACAATAGAAGAATCATTCTAAAAGAACGATTAAAAGCATCATTCTGATAGAATGATAAAAGAATCATTCTAAAGGAATGATTAAAAGCATCGTTCTGATAGAATGATAGAAGAATCGTTCTAAAGGAATGATTAAAGCATCGTTCTGATATAACGATAGAAGAATCATTCTAGAGGAATGATTAAAAGTATCATTCAGATAGAATGATTTTTTTTTATCGTTCCAATAGAACGATGTAGTATCATTCTTAAGGAACAATTTTTTTATATCATTCCGATAGAATGATCTTTATTGTCATATTAGAATGATTTTTTGTATCGTTCCTTCAGAACAATGTAGTATCACCCTATTGGAACGATTTTTTTATCGTTCTGATAGAACTACCTTTTATCGTTCTTAAGGAATGATTTTTTTGTATCGTTCCTTTAGAACAATGTAGTATCGCCCTATTGGAACGATTTTTTTATCGTTCTGATAGAATGACCTTTTATCATTCTTAAGGAATGATTTTTTTATCATTTCGATAGAACGATAATTTATCATTCTTTTGAATGATTTTTTTGTATCGTTCCTTTTAAACAATCTTTATCGTCCTATTGGAATGATTTTTTGTATCGTTCCTTTAAAACGATGTATTATTATTCTATTTAAATGATTTTTTATCGTTCTGATAGAATGACCTTTTATCATTCTTAAGAAACGATTTTTTTTATCGTTCTGATAGAACGATGATTTATCATTCTATTAGAACGATTTTTTTTTATCGTTCTGATAGAACGATGATTTATCATTCTATTAGAATGATTTTTTTGTATTGTTCCTTTAGAACGATCTTTTATCGTTCATAAGGAATGATTTTTTTCATCGTTCCGATAGAACAATGTAGTATCGTTCTTAAGGAACGATTTTTTTGTATTGTTCTTTTAGAACAATCTTTATCATTCTTGAAAAACGATGCTTTTAATCGTTCCTTTAGAACGATTCCTCTATCGTTCTACTGGAACGATCCTTCTATCATCCTTGGTAACGATTCTTTATCGTTGGGAGATAAAATTGTGAAACTCGCTAAGAATTTGCGATTCTTTAAGAGTATCGCTAAATTTTTTGTAAAAGCAAATGACTAAATGACAAATGATTTAAATGATCTTAAATGATCTTGATCATTTATCATTTGTCATTTAGATCATTTGCGAAATGACAAATGCTAAATGATTTATGATTATGACAAAGGAATAGACAAATCATTTAAATGGTCAAATGACCAGGTCATTTCCGAACACTGTCCTATAATGAACGAGAGGTAGCATTTTCTAAAAAAAAAAAAAAGAGAGAATAAGGTCTGACACGAAAACAAATCATCTTCCATGGTAAATTACCAATGTTAAGTTACGAAGTTACGCAGATGCTTCAAAATGTGAAGTATTAATATGAGAAAGCATCCTATAATAATGGGTTGGTACATGAATTAGATAGGTTGAGATTTTTTTTTGATTTTTTGAAATCTAGTAAGCTGATTAGATTTTATAAAGATATTGCACTACTATATTTATATAGGTATGTATATCTGGATCTTTTTTCATTTTTCCGGGTCAATATTGTGTATTTTATTAACGTAATCAACACAATCGATATTTTTAATGAATGAGCCCAATTTATACTTACCATATTTATGATTTGTTAATCATTTTTATTGAAATTTTTAAATAGAAAATCATCAATCCATAAAAATATCAATATTACCAAATTGATATTGATGTGGATTCTAAAATAAAAATAAAATAAAGGATAATATTTAAAAAAAATGGTTGCAAAAATAATGTGTATTTATGTAATTATTATTATTAATTCAATTTGGAAATTTACATATTCACTTCTATGTAAAATCTTCGATTCTAGCTATTTATTTCAATTGGATTGGATTAAGTCGACACCTCAATCCGGATTGGATTAAGTCGATCCAATGGATTCGGATTTTAAATTTCCGATCCAGTTAATCCCAATCCTGTGAATTTTTGAATGCACCCAATATGGTAATAGAGATTTATTTAAAAAATTCACAATTTTTAATGTAAGAAATTTCTGCGCTTTAACAAGTTGAGCTTTGAAAATGTGCATTTTTGTTTAAAAAAAATTAAAGACTACAACCAAATTGTGTTGACCAGCAACAAAAAAATCGGTACCATAAGGCCGGGTAAAAAAATGTTTTTAGATTCTCATGAATAAAGTTTTAAAATTGACACGGTCACCCGGTTTTTATTTTTTATATATAAATTTTTTATGCTACTATATAAAGTCACGTGATAAATATTTTACTATAAAAAAAAATCCATGAATTTTTTGTAAAAATTGAGGCGGCCGGGCACAAGAATCTAAAATTATTTTTTTGCCTGGCCTAATCAAGAGGTAAAGATAAAAAAATAACTAAACTTTACAAATTTCGCCTATCATCATAGCATAAAAAAAAATCGCTGGTTATGAATTTCATTATCGTCATGTCATGTAACATTAAGTAACTTAAGTTTGAGTTTCGTTACTTTTTCCATATCTTTTCTAAATATTTTGTGCAAATTCGTAATTCTTCATATTTATTTTACACATCGTAGACGCTCTTTTCAATGACATTTTTTTTTATCAAATGATCTGAAATGTTAGAACGTTAAAACGCGAGATGAGTGGATTTGTCTGACTTTGACACGAGTTTAGTTAATCCTGGTTGAAATTAATAGTAGGTGAATTTCTCAATTTTACAAAACATCTCTATATGGACATTAGCATCAAGAACAATTGGAACCTCCTCTTAAAATAAAAATAAAAACTAAAATTTGGAAATTACGATCATTTTCCGGATCAGAACATTAATTTTCATAATATGATTTTTCTTGTATTATATCATTGGTAATTTATTAACGATTAGCATGATGATAAGACCGCATCAAAACAAAAAAAAAATAAATTTTCTCATAAATATATATATAGAAATTAGTGAATATTAATTATTGTATTGTATATACATTTTTATTTTCAAAACTTTAATTACCTTATGATAATATCCTATAGATTCAATTGAGTTCCAATATGGAGTTAATGACTTCTCACTCTTCTATATATAATAACTAGGAAAATCGTCAGGAGAACAAAAGTGTAACAATCATATGTCGGACTCAATTTTAAAGCCGGACATAAAGCCGGACATATTGTGTCCCCGCTAGTAAAGCATACCATGTCAAAAATATAATTTTAAAAAGTCTGATAAATAAAATTAAACCATGGTAAAAGAAATAAATGTGTTGACTGATATAGTCCTTCGATAAGCTCTGGACTAATAACCCATGGTCAAAAATCTCCCATCAAGAATGAGTTAAACCGAACAACTTTAAGAACGATAATAATGAAGTTTTAAATGTGTTATTAGAATAAAAACAAGCAAAAGCAAAGCACAATAATTGGAATAAACTTGTGATGATATAAAAAGATGTAAAGGATATTATGTGATTTTTCATAATAGTAAACGTACACATAATCACTCAAATTGTCAATTTTCATACACTTTCTGATTTGTCACTTTAACATTTAATACTTCAATATTACGTTTCCTTGACATAAAATTATATATCAAATTCAAATGTTCTTGAGATATATTCTGAAAAAAAAAATATAACTTTAGTTTTAAAATTTATTTAATTTTTTTCGAAGATAATAATAAACTTACCCATTTTCATATTACGTGAATTTATAATTGAATTCATAGATAAAGATAAAGAAATTAAAGAATTTAATGTTTTACTTGCATAAACTGAATTTTGGTGAGATTTTTCAGTAAAGTCAGGACCAAGTTTCTTTAATTCTATTAATTCCAATCGTTTTACTTCAGCTTGATTAAATTTATCATTTTCTTTTTTACAACACCAATCATTAATATATTTACAAATGTCAGTTATAGATGGTCTTTTTAAAGGATCAGAATCCCAACATCTTTTCATTAAATTAGCAAAACATTCAGGTGTATCTTTTGTAATTTTAGGTCGTTTTCCATCAATAATTTCAATAATAAGATCTATATTATGTTCAACGTTAGCAAAAGGTTTGCATCCTGTTGTTGATTCCCACATAATCATTCCTAAACTATAAATATCAGAAGCTTTTGAAAATGAAGCATCAAGAAATATTTCCGGCGCAATATAAGGTACTACTCCATATATGTCATTATTTAATGGATTATTTGCAGGTTGTGATAATCCTAAATCTCCAATCTGGCATTCATGGTCTATTAGTAATATATTTCCACTATGAAGATCTCGATGTATAAAATTTACATTGTGAATGGTCTTAAGACTTAAATTAGAAAAGTGATATATTAGTATATAAAATTAACTAAAAAAAAAAGAATATAAATAATATATAAATGTAAATACCCATAAGTTATTTGTTGAAGAATATTCAATTTTCTATACCATTCAATATTTGCGAAATGTTTTTGTAAATATTCATGCAAATTTTCTTTTGCATATTGCATTACTATCATATATTCATTTGTATCAGGATTTTTTGTAACTCCATAGCATTGTAGAATATTGCTACGTTCTTTATAACAATAATGATATGATTTTATCTATAAAATAAAAAATATATTAAAGTTGTCTATTTAAGAAATTTTTTTTTTTAATTTTTTAAACAAAAAATAAATGTTAATAACCTCATTCAAAAGATATTTGCTAAAGTCTTGCGAATTGAAAAAACTTTTAATAGCTACGGTTATGTGATCGTTTTTAAAACTATTTAACCAAGTTGCCTGATAAATATTGCTAAAACCACCTTGCGCTATTTTTGTAATATTCTTAAGTCGAGTATATGGTATACATTCCATTGTTACGTGATTTATATAAGTCCCTTTAATGGACTTGTAAACGTCTGATGGGTTGCTATTGTCATTTATGGTTTTTAGGTCATTATTTTTAAAGTTATTAAATTTGATGCTATGTAAAAACTCATCAATATCATAATTTCCATTGTCTTTTACATTAACCGATGATATTCTCTCGCATTGTCTGCATTTTGATTTATCCGTAAGTCCAAAGATAATATTTATTGATAAACAATATATACATCCAGCATACATTATATAACAATCAGAACACCATTTCTGACAGTCAGATAATGATTTCAAGTGCAATTTGCAGACTAAACATTTATCAAAAGTACCCCAACATGGTAAGTAAAGAACTGGAATAAGTATTTTATATAGTATTTTATATAGCGATACTATCCATTCAAACGAGAAACAAGTTTTATAAATTTTTGCGCTGAGTATATTTATAGGCAAAAAAAATTTGAATTTTATATATTTAAATAATAAGTTTGAAACAAACTAAATCTAGTATTCTTACCCTATTTTCCTCATTTTACTTCTAACCATTTTGCGTCTCTTAGAGTTTGTGAAATTGTACCGCAAAAGAACATGATCTGCAATAATAATAGCTGATCTTAATATATTTGTTTCCACAGAAAATGCAATTACTGCTTCTCTGATTAGAAAGATCAAATTAATTCTTTGAATAACTTTTAGTCTTGCAAACATTTTAAAAAAGTTTTTAGAAAAAATTTTATTCATGCATGTTTAAGTAAATTTGGTATTGTCGTACAAATCGATATGCACATCAAAAATTTGAGTCAATCCAATATAAATAATGTGTGATCGGCTATAAAAATTACATTACAATCGAATCCGATTCAATCAAAATGAAACTAATTAAATTTACACTATAATGGTTGAAAAGTTTTAGAAACTTTTTCTTCATAACTCTATGGTATTAAGGGTTAAATAGTTAAGTCTCGAGTTAAATAAAAATGGTTTGGTTTGGATTTTTGTAAAATCAAACCTTTTAAAATAATATTTGAATTGTTCATCTTTAAATCTTGTAAACCATTGTATCACAAATATTGATGATCCTTCCTTATGCTTACATGAATCTAAAAAAGGGGCACTAATGGAATTTTATTCCATTGATAATATACCTGATAAATCAAAGAACTTAATGCTTCCTACTTGTATAGAACCTAGGACAAGCAATTTTGTTCAGATTGATCTTGTTCTATTTATAAACCCAACATCTAAATGTTAATGAATAATAGATATAGAACTTTTCAAAACTTATAGGAGTATTTCCATTAATAATGTTAATAAAAGATGAAAATTATTTTCAAAATTAGCAAAGCTTACAATCTGTCATAAGTTCCCACATATATTTTGATTATCAGCAAGTCCTAAGATGATGTTCTTTGTTAAATGATTACATCCAACATATATTATATAACGATCTGAACATCGTTCCTCAAGTCCAGTTTGCAAATTAAACATTTATCAAAAGTATCCCACCATGGTAAGAATACGTTTTTGTATAGCGATGCTCCATTCAAAATAGAAAAAAAAATTTGAATTTTATTTTCTTAAATGTAAGTTTGATTTACTTATAAACATATTTCGTATTTTAAGTAATTGTATTGTCGCACAAAATTCCACAACTTACGTAGACAATTCAAATAGATTTATCGAATCCAATTTATTATCATATGTCAAATTTAAACAAATACTATAAATGGTTTAAAAAAGTATTTATTTGATTAGTATTAAGGGTTAAATAAGATATTATCGTTACCTAAATTGTTAAGTCTCGAGCTAAATAAAATGATTTGAATTTTGTTAAATCTAATTGAAATTCTCTATAATTGTCGTTGTACCACAAATTTTGATGATCGGATTTACAAACTTATTGAATTTCAATTATAGAAGGATCGTTGCATTTTAGATGAATATTAATTATGTTCAACATTTTAATTGAATATTATAACAGATATATTTCTTTATGTTTAAAAAATGCTAATCCTGAATTCTATTTGCAAGAAATAGATGAAAAAGAAGTGAAGATCATTTTAATTTTTATCAGATGATTTAACGGTTAGCTAAAAAATATAACTAACTTAATAATTTAAGCATTTTCATCTGGCGTATGATTTAAGAAATTTCATATTAGCCAATATTGGCTTAAATTATTTATGAGAACTATTTGCAAGAATGTAAGCCTTAAATATTAATAACTGAAAAATTATTCCACATACTGATAAAAAACAATGGTACAGGCAGGTTTTAGAGAAACTTGAAGAATCTACTTTTAATATTCGAAAACAGTAATGACAAAAAACTGATGAAATTTTACATCCATACCTATCAATAGGTGAAAAAGAACAATTGCAAATGATGAAAAATTTAGCTAAAAATTAGCTGGTGAAAATAATAATAAATCCCAATCAAGTAAGTAATATTTTTCAAACATTTTTCATTTTATATTATTAAAATTTTATTAATATTTTATTTTATATTAGCATTTTAAGAAATAACTACTAAATCAAGCAATCAAATGTATCAAATCAAGCATCAAGCTTTAATAATAGTAACATAGTACATTTAAGTATGTATTACAAAGTATGTTTAAAATAATTTCTTGTAAATTTCTTGTAATTTAATAATAATTACTAATTTTTCTTCAAATGTTTAGTTTACAAAGATTTAAAGAAGATAATAAATATTTAATGAAGAATTATAAAATTTGAAGAATACCAACAGTAAAATTTCAGAAACTATTGTGGAAAATACAATCAACTAACAATTTCTTATGATCAATTAATAAAAATAATTCAAAATGATGCATTAATGAATTCTGATTTTAATATTAAAATAGTATAATTATAGTAATAATCTGTATAATTAGTCAGTACAACTTGTGAATGAAATAAATGATTTTAATAATATTATAAGACATCCATCAATATTTTTAGAATTGCAAAATGGTTCTATCCAAAAAAATTCTGATTCTTGACTTTTAAAATATTTTTAATGGAAATACATTTGGTAATTTTTCTTTACATTTAATATTAAAATAATAACAATAATAGTAAATTAATACAGTATTATAATAATTTTAAATTATACAATTAATAGCTTTTTAAATAAACTCTTTTCATGTCATATTACTTCACAGCGAAAGTATAATAAGAATATACGACTGTGTAATTATATCCATACATGTCATGTATGGAAAAACTTTATATTACTGTAGATATTTTGATCAACAATTTACGAAATATTTATAAAGTTAAATGCGCAGCTTAATAATACATGACTTTCCAAAACTATTAAAGTAATTTTATGAAAAATAATTAGACAACCAAATTTATTTTTATTTTTTTGATTATTTTTTTTTAAAAAATATTCTAATAAATTGTAAATAAACGAATATATATATTATAATACAAATATTTATATTAATCGTGAAATATTAAAAAATAGATGATTTACGATTATAATAAAGAATAGTGATCGACGATAAAAATTACGTTACGGAACATAGTAAATCACCGTAACGGGACTATCATTTTATCTTTGAGCCGGGTGACCCGAATGATCATGCGAAACTTTTAAAATGAGTGAAACTATCGACCTTATTAATTCTGATAATACAGCTTCTCTTGGAAATCGACTATAATTACGAAGGGAACTTTTTGCCAAAGAGCTTTTGAGAAACTTCTTCCACCAGAATATAAAATTCAAAAAACACATTGAGAAGCTAGATACTGTATCTGAACTACTCATATCTTTTTTAAATAGAGTATAATTTGGTATATTATAGGTTGAGTATTATTTTTTTTTTCAAAAATATTAGTGGACATAAAATGTGGCTCCGCAATATTGATGATTCAAATACAACAAAATTATGTCGTTATTTAGAGCGCAATCATCCAAATAGAAATG
>CAMKVN010002454.1:0-13533 GCA_946474995.1 Funneliformis geosporum
ATATAAATTTGAATTTGTATTTGATTTGATTTTCAAATCAAATATTCAAATGTCAAATCGAATTGCGGAACCCTACTAGCATAGCTAAGTTCTGTTCTCCTTAAGCATTATCTCTTTATCTTATAACTGCATCTCTTTCTCTCTCAATTCTTTCAGCCTGAACTTGAGATTCATTTAATAAATATTGTAATCATAAATCCTGATTTACGCTATTAGTAAACTGATTCCTAAGATTATCTACTCACTGAATTGAATCATATAATAGTTCTGATATTGATCACGCTCAGCTACAACATTTTGTAAAGAAACCCAAATAGTATTTAACGAGCCTCTGATTCTATCTATAACATTAGTGGGATTCTGCATAGGCATACCAGCCTCTCTAATATAATTTATTATTCGCTCTAACCTCTATTAACATTCACAATAAGATTAGCTGTTATCATATTTAAAGCATTTATTAAGATTTTTATCTATGAGATTCCCGATTCTTGCTTTAAGATTTTTAACCTTATTTTTGAGCTTTATGATTTAACTATCTTAAATAGATCCAATCTCATCTTTGAATTTTTATCCTATTGTAAAACCCTAAGCTGTTTTCACAAATCAGATATTTCTGATTTAAATTTCTCTATCTCTTTTTCATGGGTTAGAATTGTAGAATTTTAATAGGATATTATTTTATAACATTGCTCAAGCTCTTTTACCAGAGATTGAATTTTTTTCTCATTACTCTTATTAAAAGAAACTTCATCTCGAAGCTCACTACAAAGCTTCTGATTTGTATCTAAAAGCTGTGAATATGCTGGATTATACATAGTATTTTATTCTAATTTATAGTACTATTGTAATAATCTTGTCTCAAGAATGAGCTAACCGCAAATTATGATAGATTCTGATGAGACTCGTAGTATAGAATAGAATCTTATTTTACGAGAGAAATATTATCAATCTACTGAATATTTTTCTAACTCTAAATTCCTAAAAAATGCATGTAAAAAGAGGGTATCGATTCAGACTTCAAGCTATGAATGAGTGGCTGAATCAACAAGAATCATACCAGATTTATAAGTGCTTTTCTAAGCATGTCATCAGATTCAGCTATGAACAAATAACACAATCAAATTGTATTTATCAATGCAATATATTATTTCTGACCATGATCATTATAAAAGTAAGACTTATAAAGCGGTACTTAATATAGTAGACTGCGCTTTAAGATTTAAAGCTTCAGTTCCACTTAGGTCAAAAAATACCCATGAAGTTGCTAAGGCATTTAGGAGAATATATGAGATTCGAAATAATCCATTAACATGATCAAAGCTTCTACAATGTAATAATGGAAGAGAATAAATGAGAGAAATTTCCTGTCTAATGTAAGAACATAATATAATAATTCAAGTAATTGGCCCATATAGTCATTGTAAAACTGCAATTGTAGAGCATTTCAATCAGACACTCACAAAATTCTATATAAGATCCAGTATGCTGTTAAGTCTATATCTTCCGATTCAAGACAAATAAGAGCATAGATTAGGCATTTACTGAAAGCTATCGATTATCTGAATAACTATCCAATAAGTTTCATTAGAGAACCAGGTTCTTCAAAATAGAGATTAGTGCCTTCAGTGGCCATTTTATTAGAGAAGATTGAGTCTAGACCATCTATAAAATCCAAGCGTCCTGTCAGAGAGAATGAAGAAATCTTAAAAAAAGGTGATACTATTCGCTATCTTCTTGCTAATGCAGAATGGGAAAGAAGCATGAAGAATCAGAGGCATATAACTGATCCTATATAGTTGCCAAGTCTTCATAAAGTCTAAAAAATAGTAGTATCTAAAAATGAACCTGTGTTTTATTATCTCAATGACAGAGAATATACTCCAAAATGAGGATTTGTAAGAGAGAAATTGATGTTAATATCTGATTCAGAAAAAGTTAGGTACCTATATTATCTGTGCATTGTGTTTATGCTTCTTCTAATAATAATAAAATAGTTTAGGCTTTAAAATATGCTGAGAAGAGTAGTGAACAATGTCTAGGAAAGTCTAGACAAATAAACGATCATAATGTATATCTTTGGTTTTATGAGAATGATGTATACCAGTAGGAGTATCCACTAAAATATATTGTGAAAAAATTTGAATGGTGTCCTTTATACCATCATACTAGCGAAAGAAATGTACGTTATATTTTGAAGATTTGCTAGACAAGAAATTTCATCATGTTGGCTGAATTTTTTGGATGGAATGCAACTCAATAGATATAATGAGAAACTACAATTAGCATTCGAATTCTAGGGTTCTCAACATTATCATCTTAATTCAATATTTCATAGAAGAGGGAATATAGATTTGAAGGAACAAAAATCATGAGATCAGAAGAAGCGGGATATATATAAGGAGCAAGATATATGTCTTATTAAAGTTCCCTATACAGCTGATCTCCTATCCTATATTAGACATACTCTAATTGAGAAAGGATTCTTGAAAGAGGCAAAGAATTAAAAGGGATTATTTTTAGTACATCATTAATAATACTCCATTTGATATGAAAATAAATAAGCTTGAGCCAGTTGATAAGCTTGTATATCATATCAACGAGATTAAAGATGCCAAAAAATATAACAGACATTTGAGTGATTCCTAATCGCCTTTTACTTTACTAATTTGTAGCCATATTAATTCAAGCAAAACTAATGAAGTTCTCAATCTCATGCTCAGAAATAAGCTTTACCAAATGTTTAATGGGAAGAAAAGAGAGATGCGTTATATCAAGTATGATGATTTATTATAATCTTAAGAGGCCAAAATACTTGTATTTCAAATCTGGTTATCAGATAATCGTAAATAACCCAAAACCTTATTGTGAAGATATCACATTTCGAGCAATAAAACCTGATAAAATCCCTAAAGTAGATACATTTTCTCTAGATAAAGATACAGTGCCTATATTCGAAGATGTATATGCTGATCTGAAAAAATTACAGAAAAAAATTGTTCCTTATTTTGTTGAGGGGCGCCATTATAACATCAGTTCAATATATATATTCCAGAGTTACTTTGATTGCCCAAAAATAATATGAAAAAATCTCACACATGTCTGCCTATTTAATAAGTCATGCATTATAGATAAGCTAGTCAGAATTGTACGTTAATATGCTAATGACTAGCATAGTGTGATTAAGATTATTGATAAGGTATTATGTGAGAAAAAATTCATTATTTTTGATCTAACTGTATCTCATGAGTATCTATATAGGATATAGCTAGAATAGGACCAAATTCTTAAAAAAAGTGTCTCAACTAATGAATAGAATCTGACTTTATAGATGCTAGCTCTTTTTCTACCTCTTGTACCTGCATTTTCAGATCCTCGATCTTGTAGCATAATATCTTATTTGCACTAACTCTTTCTTTATAATCATTATCTATATCTTGTATCATTTTTCCAAAAGTTTTTCTATTATAGTCAAGCAGATGTTGAGATAAGACTTTAAGTTCATTCATAACTCGGTGGTTATTTTCTTCCTCATGATTATAAGGGATACTTTCAGTTTGAATCTCACTATCTAAAACACATACATATGGTCAGGGTTGAAAAGTACAGTGTTAGTACAATGATTAGTACAATTAGTACAGTTAGTATATTATAATAATTAATATAAAAATTAGTGCAAATACAGTACAAATACAGTGTTAAATTTATCTAGTACATACAAAATTCCCAACCCTGCATATGGTAATGCTGGAAATACATTATATTCTGGCCAACTTTGAGAACATAGTAAAGATAGAAATTAAATATTAGATAAAATACTTATTACATTAATCAATAATGCATTAGCCTTTTTAATTTGCTCAAATTTAGTTGAGAGATCAATATTTTCTGTTTGAGTTACTTTATACAAGAAATCTGTCTGTATTGCTTTATCTGAAAAAATAATATTTTTTGTTTGCATTCCAGTATCCATACTATAAAGAAAAGATTTTTGAGATTTTGTATTATTGTAAATAATTAGCTTATTACGTAAATATTGCTCAATCCAATCACTTTTTTCTGTAATTTCTTTTAGTGAAACAGGATTGCGTCTCATAAAATAATTGATCAAAAGCTCATTTAACTAAACTTGATGGCATTTTATCTATAATAAGCTTATAATCAGGATGGAAAGTTAGTATTTTCGCATATAATTCAATGATCTCTTTGATATCTGCTATTTAGTAATGAATTTACTTTATCTGCATAATATTCAAGTGTGATATTCCCGAAGTGTCAATTGTTTTTTGCAATCTGTGTGTTAGTATAGAAACATATGCAGATTATGGTTCATGAAATTTATTTTT
This sequence comes from Funneliformis geosporum, assembly GCA_946474995.1. Lineage (NCBI taxonomy): Eukaryota > Fungi > Glomeromycota > Glomeromycetes > Glomerales > Glomeraceae > Funneliformis > Funneliformis geosporum. The sequence goes on from CAMKVN010002454.1 coordinate 4,347, forward strand.
GAGGCAAGGATAAACTATGCGTAATAGCTAGCATCAATCAAAAAAATATTACAACATACATGAAACCCTCACCAGTAAATAAAGCTTAAACTATAGGTAAAATTTTATTGATATTCGAGTATTACCTGTTACTACATCATATGACTTGTAGCGCTTTCAATTTGTTACTGATAAATTAAATGGGAGCTTTGCTATTAAAAGTGGGTTCTGGAATTATAAATTGATTTTGAATTAAATGATGATCAAAAAATAGTTACGCCACAATAAACATACTTGTCCAATAAAAATTACACTAAAAAGATTAAAAGTAGATATATTAGGTCAAATCAATTAATAAGGTCCCAAATGACTGTAAACAAATATTGAAATTACAAGTTATAGAAAAGTCCAATCACTTATCTATAATAAGTAACCCTTGATAAATAATTGTAATAATAAATTTTATAAATAACTTATAAAAGAAATATAAATTTTGGAATTAACAATTAACATAGGATCGCTAAGGTGGGATCCAGTCTTTAGAACTGAGTCCTAAGTTTCAAAAATTAAGATTCTGGGTTCCTGCATAAGTTTAATATATATTGTTAATTTATATTTAATTAACAAATTATCATTAGAAACTAAAATATAATGCCAGTAAAATAAAAATCTTCTCTAAAATTGGCAAATTTATTGGGACTTTTAGAACTGTTTAGGACCGTTTAACATCCCTAGGCGATACTATATAATAATTATTTTTCCAAAATATGTCGATCATTTCTAAAATTTACATAAAAATCTAATTTTAAATTTTTTGAATAATGTTACATGAATTTTAAGCATTTTTGTCAGTCAAAATTGCTTGCTTTATTAATAAACTAATAGACTCTAAAAATTTAACCAAATAAAGTTCATTTAGTATGCTATAATACAGTCAGGGAATATACCAAATAAGGAAACAAGTTCTAGAATGATCTACAAAAAATCCTTGAAATTTGATTGGCTGGTACATTCATATGATCGATAATCATTTTTTTTTTTTTTTGAATTTTCATTGTGGCTTAGATAGCATATAGATCGATAGTAAAAAACTTCTAGTTTTCATAATTAGTAATAATCAATTGGGATCAATGAGACCTCAAAAATAAGAAATTTGCATGCATTTTGTTAATTAAGATAAAAATGTATAGCATATTTTATTATTAACTAATCTAACATTTTAAATAATTTTTTTTTGTAGTATCTGCTTATCCAAGGCTAAAAGCAAAAAACCTTTTATGTATTTACTCAGATTTAGTTGATAATTATAGTAGAATTAGATTAAAAGCTTATAAAATAAAAGAATCACAAGCCTGGTGATATGCTAATATCCAGAAAACAGCTAAGCAGCTTGTACAATACTATAATTATCTTTCTAAACTTGCTAATCTTTATTCTTCTTTAAAGTCATATTCAATTTGTAAAAGACATTTTAATCAAATCATTATCACTAATCCAATGATATGCATTTTATGTTTCCAATGATAAAAAATTTGATTGGAAGCTTCCAATCCAAATAATTTTATTAATAAATTATACTTCCAAACCTTTCAAAGGTACTTCCAAAGGTGCTTCCAATCTTCTTAGTGCATATCACTGCACTAATCAATTTTACCATTATCTTACAGATTCTAATCAGGAAAATAAGCGACTTCGATTAGATACTGATGAAGATGATAGCATTAATTCTAACATTATGGCTGAGTTTGAAAAGACTAAAAGTCTTCTAAAAGCTAGTCGCCTGAAGGTTCAGGAGAAATCACAATTAATAACTGAGCTTAACAATCAAATCGTATAAATGTAATAGTATTTAGAAGATCAAAAAAATAAAATAAAGGAGTTAAAACAAAAACTACAGAGGGTTCATGATTATAGAATTAGGACTCAAAATTTATATAAGAAACAATGTAAAAAAAATGATGATCTTGGCAAACAATAGGATTTGTGATTCAATAACTAACAAAAGCATGTTGATACAATTATTGAGATAGCGAAGGCAAAATGTGAGGCATTGTTCGATAGCGTAGAATTATTAATTAGAGATAGCAATAGGTTTGCAGTAGAAAGTCTTATGGCATACTCTCCTTACGAATGGCTTAGTAAACGTAATCAGATTATTGTTAAGTTTATCGAAATTCTGATTTAAAATAATCGAGAAACTGATACTTTGTTTCAGGAAAAGTTTTTTAAAACTGCTATTACAGTTGATGCAATATATGAAGCATGATATAGGAAATATGTATCAGAAATCCATCTTGCCGCTTCTTTCATTAAGTATTCTATTGCACGATTAAAGAAGATTATTAGCATTAACAATTATATCACTAATTCTGGAAGCTACTATTGATTCCAAAAGTGGCTAGAAGAATTATCTGAGCATGAAGAACAATTGTTCAAAGACCTTTTATTCTTGCATTTGATAATGAGCAAAGAGGACAAAAGAATTATCTTGATCGAGGGTTTAATACAGTGAATTTTCATATCGTTACCAGTTTTGTTGCTTTAATTTTAATATGTTATCACAAAACAAAATTCAATATACTGACTTACCTTGGATACATTCTTCTTTAAACAGATTACAATATGAGGAACTTTTTGATGTTAACTCTCAAACGCAAAAAATTATTGACAATGAATTATATATTTACTTTTTCGAGATTCTTAAATTGCTATAAGAAGAAAAATTAGTTTTAGTTAATATTATCGATACTCTTATAGCAACATCGACTAATATTACCTGTATGAAAGAGTGTCTTAAATGCAATCAAAAAAATATCGAGAATCGAAAGCAAACATGTCTGAAAAGCAAAGAATTATTGTCAATATTAGCCAACATCTAAAGTGAAAAGACAGCTAAAAATAACATAATTGATCGTTTAACAAAATCGCTTACCTTTAAATCCTATAGCATTAATAATAAATCGAAGGATAATTCTATTTCTAAGATAAGCCTTATTCAATGGTTAATTATTGATCAACAGGTCAATGTTTTTGAGATTTATATTCTAGATCTACTTAATATTAATCTTAACTCAATTTCAAATGTTGAAAAGGTTCTTTATCATATAGAAATGATATTGAGTATTAAGGACAGAAATCGTAAATAGGTATCAGTAACCTGTGATGATATCCTATATTATCATGCTATCAAGCTGAAAGAAAATTTCCCTTGATTGGTTCTTATACCAAGGCAATTACATGAAGAGATAAATATGCTTCAAGCATATATAGAGTTAAACTGGTAAATTGATTCTTATTAAAATAAATAGTATAATTTTTTATTAATAAATTTTATTTTTTATATTAATAATTAGAGAAATAGATTTAAAGCAATTTGCAATGTATCAAGGTTATCAGACAGAAAATCAACTTGCTTATTTCAAAAAGTGCATAGACTATCATAAGTAAGGTTGCTAGACGAAATCAAGAGTTTAGACAGACGTTTAAATGGTAAAAGTAAAATTTGGTTAAATTATATTAAAACCTTATTAAAAAATCTGCGAAATTTGGAAAAAGGTAAAACTATATTAAAGCTTATAAAAATGGCGAAACTATATCAAATACTTAGTAAAAATTTAGCGAAACTAAAGGTTTAACCGTTTTGCTAAATCCAAAATGAGTTTAGATAAGCAACCTTAATCATAAGTCTTAGGATTCTATTTGTAATATATATCGTTAAGCAATAGTAATAGAGCTTATGTAACTATATGTAAAAGTCATTCTGACCCTTTAATTGAAAGATATCTTGCCTAGACTAAAGAACAACAAGATCCAGTTTATCAGATAAAATACGAGCAAATATTTGTTTATCTTCAGGCAATCATCAATTATCAGAAAGCCATAAGAACTAATAATTCATCCTTAAAGAATGCTGTCAGAAGATCATTTTCTCCAATTTGGTCTGCAAGACAACACCAAATATATTGCTTAATAGAGATTGCTAATGAAATACAATTAATGCAGCTTCATCTGAAAGTACGTGAAATCATAGAAAAAAATTGTATTTTATCTAGATCAGGCATTTATGAATAATATTAGGGATTAGATGCAATTATTGAGAAGATAAACAAGACTTTAAAAGCTTTAATACCTCCTGTTCTGCAACACCATCATTGGAAAGTTGCTACACACAATTGCAAGAAGATTTTTGAGCTTAAAAACAATTTATTTAACTTAATTGGTTTTAATGATCTTTAAACATCAGGACCAAGGTTTTGACCGGAGTCAACTATGGAATGCCAAAGATTCTGAATTCATTTGAGAAGCATTGAATTTACCAATCCAATGAATGCAAGAACTGTTTGTCAAAGTCTAGGAGAACATTATGAATTGAGTAAACAATTAAAAAACTTTACATATTTAGCAAAACAGGCTTGACAAAATTTTATTATTGAAGTGTTTATTAACAAAATCCATCTCCTTTTTTTAAGCCAATACCGATTACTAAACAGGAAGCAGATGCATAACAAAATGAAGAAAACATGACCAAGGCTGAAATCTTATTAAAAATTGAAACTCTCCTTGAACAACTTTCTGAAAATGCTCAAAAAAGTATTCTGGATTGAAATCAAAAAAGCGAGGCAAATTGTTCAATATACTACAAGATATAAAGCATATATTCAGTGCAACTAATAATACATTTGACTAATACTATACTATAATAATGCATCTAATAATTATTTTTTATTTTTTATTAATTTCTCTAACAGCAATTTTTCCAACAGCAGTTTCTCCAATGTTTATTTCCGATGTATTATTTAAATATTTTTCTTATAATAAAATAAGTTTTATTGAGTTGGTTTCATCATGCAATAATCAATACCATGACAATACTGCGACAATACCGCGTTTTTACTAATAGATTCATATAAAAATACCGCGACAATACCATGGCAATATCATGACATAACTGAGATGCATTTTTAGAAATATTAGCGCTCCGATCAACATAATAAAAAAAAATGGAATTAAATAGATCTAACTGTAAATATTAAATATTTAAAATTTTAACCAATCTTTTTTTTTTAATTTAGAGTAATCTAGAATATTTTGATCGGCAATAAATCTACTATATTTGGAAATGATCGCCATAATATATTTGGTATGTTCCCCGACTGTAATATGAATCAAAAATCTCATTTTTTGTTGAAAGGTCCCCGGAACCCATTTTTAATAGCAAAGCTCCCAAATGATCAAATTTAAATTACTTACATACTTTCTACGTTATATTCAAAATGTCTGAAAAACTCATTTCTGAAGAACTCAAGAAAATAATCCCTTTTCATTACGAACTGGACAGGGATAAACTTGAAATAACGCGTGTTGATGGTGTCCCTGTTACTATTAAAGACTTCGAAGAACTCGCGACAATACTCCCTTCCTCTTATCAACTCGACCTAGCTGACGACAAAATTGTAATAATGCCCGTTGGCGCTCAAACTGGTATGCTATTTTTGTTGGAATGTCAACAAACGTTTCTTTTCCATGCTGAATTATGATATAATAGGTCGTGTTACCGCATGGTGTCGGAACAATCCTAGACTTGTTGGACTAGTCGGAAGTAGCCAGGTATATTTTGTGAATTATCATGAAAACTTTTTCTTCACACCCGCTCTAATATAATGTTCTTTTAAAATATGTTTAACCGTAGACATGTTATAACTTGCCTCTACCAAATCCTACTGTTAGGGGTCCAGATGCTTCCGTTGTTCTCGCAACAAGGTTTCTCATTATATGTATAAATTATATAAGTGGTTTACATGTACATTTTTTTAACTTTTTTTTATTGTAGATGAAATGCATTATCGTTTAATGATCAAAATGAAGCGTTTCCCTCAGTTGCCCCAAATTTTGTTGCGGAGATACGTTCAGATAACGATTCTGAGGAATATTTTCACCGAAAAATGTTAGATTATATGAATGCAGATGTTGAAGTGACTAATGATTTTTTATTTGTCGTTTATGTTTATTCTGATATTGCTATTAATTATTATGGTTATTTTTATATAGGAAGGTATCTTAATTGATCCTATCGATCAAATTTTGACGTGTTATCGAATTAATGGAAATAATATTGACTGGAGTACTCGAAATAATCCGCGTTCTTTTAGTTCTCGAATTCTTAATGGATTGACTTTAGATTTGCGTAATATTATATAATCGGTAGCAAAAAAAGGCTTAATTTCAACATCTATTTTTTTTTATTTACTGCGAATCAAGAAAATTGATCTTAATTAGTTTACGATCTAGCAAAAGTGAGGTTAGAATGTAGTGCAAAAAGGATCGAAGTAGGAATAAACATAATAAAACTTCTTTTTCAATCAACAAATAAGATAATGTCTTCATGCCCACATCGGGCTTATATATTTTTTTAGCTTATGTAAATGCTGTGTGAACTACTTATCGTTATTGAATAAATAAAATTAGTTTAATAAAATTCATTTGCATCAATTTCGAAATTTTAGTTACGTGATTTTTAATACAACTACTGTTGCGCATAATTTTACATGATGATACTATTTTTGCTTATAGATAAAGGTTAAATCCCTTCCTCCTGCTTATTCCTGAAGAATACTTTATTAATTTTCAAATATATTTAACCGAAGGCGCCGTGCATAATCTAGAAACATTTCCTCATAATATTACCCAATACTATTTGTATCCCCTCCGCACTATTAGATGATTGTTGATTGCCAGAATTGTTATAAATCAGCTATAAAAGTCCGACTTGCCGTAACGAACTTTGAACGCGAATATCTCATCACCCAATGGTTCAATTTTGATGTGGATTGAACGACTGGATTCAGCAGGTTCTGAACTTATATCAAGCCAAAATTCGTGAAATTCCATACTGGATGCAGAGTTATTTCGATAATTGTAAGGTCAATTATTTTGGATATAACTACGAAAGGTTCCTGGAGAGGTCGCGTTGCTAGGGATCGAAATCGATTCTAAAAACCGAAATCGAAAATCGAAAGGATAAAAATCGATTTTTCAAACGATTAATCGGTTATTGAAAACGATTAACAGTTTCAGTTTTGAAAATCAGATAATCGGCAAATCGGCAGATTTTTTTTAAATTATTTTATTAAATTTAGTAATGCAAAAGAAACTTTACTTTTAAGCAAGTTAATATCATAATTTTTATTGATTAAAATGAAAAAAAACTAAGTATTTAACAAAACGAATTAAAATATTAATGCAATATATTTATAAATTTCTTATTTTATTTCAGAAACATCTGATAGTATCGAAGTTGCTGATATGGAAAGATATTTTTGTGTAAGTTTTGCTAATCATAGATAATGAATTTTATTAACTTTCCACCATTCAAAAGGATTATATTGTTCAAGTGCAGGCAAAGTTTCTTCATTAAGGTATTTTGTAAATTCATCCTTCTCAATTGTTTGAACTGTATTATTCTTTTTTACAAATAAAATGCTCATAACAGAAGAACCTAAAGTTGTAGATGTTGAAGATTGTTCTATATTAGAAGATGCTGTAGAAATTTGATATTCAACACATAGTTCTTCAATAAATTGGTCTTTTGAATACTTAAATAAATAAATAAATAAATAAAGTCTAAATATTTTAATTTTTATAACTTTTCATTCATTAGTTGTAGGCATTTCACACATACCATACATGTATGATTACTATATACTACCATACAATACATACAGTGTCAACAATACACTACATGTTTGCTAATACCCGAAGAATATTTTATTTGATTAGAACAAGATCTACTACTTTTATCTATTTTTATTTATTTGTGTAATCAATTTTTGCCGATTAATCGGATTAAATAAAATCAATTTAAAATCGTTACAATTAAACAATTTTAACTGAGTTTGAAAATTTTAATTGATTTTAGTTTCAATTTTCGATCTTGGTGATTTTTGCAGTTTCGATTCCAATCCCTACTTTGAAATTAAAAAGAAAAGAATTGATTTAAATATGCAACATAATGTTAATTATAGTTTATGATTTGTAACCATAATAAATCACTAAGATCTGAAACTTTCTTAATTTTCTATAATTTTTAATTTTTTATTTTCTTATATTTTTATAATATATTTATTTTCTTAGTTATGTTTATAGATTATAATTTAGTAAACTATTCTTTTTATATAAAGACAAACAATTTATATATGTATTTCAAGTAATTATTTGTTCTTTTCATTTTATTAGTATATAATTCTTATAAATTGCACTGCAATGAATGGGGTAGGTTAATAAGTTGCGTGGGGATGAAATCTTCTCTATCCACAATTTCTAGTTATAAAGACAAAACTAAAAGAATTTACGACATCAAATTTTTTTTAAAAATATATTCCTTTTAGTGAAAGTAAATTAATTTTTTAACTTAAAAAACATTTTCAAATTGAGCAGATTCAATTTTGGACTTTCAAAATAAAAAAATATCAACAAAAAATGACTTTATTTTATTAATTAAACTATTAGTATTTCTTATATCGAAATTCATATAAAAATTTGTTGCATTTTACGCCTTGCATATAAAAAACCCTATAAAATTTGTGGGTTAACTAAACGTTATTGTCAAATAATAATATTTTTAAATTTAAGCAAAAAAAATTAAATTTTTTCGGCAAATAAAATTTGCAATTTAAAATTCTCCAAGTTTGTAGAATTCATTTTAAATGAAGTTTATAGTTTTATTATTTGTGTAGGTTTTTTGTAAATACTTATATTGTAGATAAATTGATATTTTATACATTTAATGAAATTAGTTGATATCATACGAATATAATTAGACTTGTGGTTTGAAGGTAAAATAATAATTAAACATTTAATTAATTTAAGTATTGTAGTTTCATAATTTTCATTTAAATTCTTTAGAGGAAAAAATAATTCGTTCATTCTTGAATATGCAAATGGTAGTACATTAGTAAAATATTTACGAGACAATACTATAATTTTAAAATAATAAGATTACTCATTGAGATCCTGTAGGTTTAATCAATTAATTATTATTTAATTTTATTATAGAATTAATACAAATTTTTTTATTAAGCATCACAACAATATCTTAATTCATTAAGAAACAATAAATTTAGCTTCAAAGAGTCACGTTGTAACAGTGTAAAATTTTGGCTAAAATCTGATTACAAATCCAATGTCAATTAAATGTCCTTGTTTATCATCT
>CAMKVN010002455.1:0-13531 GCA_946474995.1 Funneliformis geosporum
TCTTTTCTTTTAAAAGTCATGTTTAAATAAGAAAGATTTTAGTAATACGTGGCAAAAAACTAGAGGTGTATTAATAAAAAAATGGCTAAGATAACAGGTTTTAAAGATGAACAAATAATGATCGATAATCACGTGACCGGTGACTTCTTGCCGGGCACTGTACATACAACCATAAAACAATTGATTCAACATTAGTAAATCCACTATCTGTAAAACTCAAAAAAAGAAAATAATTATATAAATAAGCAAAATGACATTCTGCGGATTACTTGGATGAACTTTTTGAATATTTGGAAGATAAAGTCGCTTTACATTATTAGTGTTTATTAGTCAATAAACTTTGGTGCAAAGTTTCCGTTCAAATTTTACGGAATTATCTATGATTGCTTGATTCAAGATAAGAATGAAATTATGATTTCAACGTCAACCAAATATTTACAAAATAATCAACCAAACATCTTACGAAAATTTGTCAAATTATTTTAAATAAGATAATTCTTTAATAATGTAAAAATGAAGACTGTAATAATCCTAAAATATTAAAGCTCTAATGTTTAATAACAAATTAAAATTTAATAAAGGAATTAATATTAAATATAAACTTTTTTTCTTCATATCCTTTATCTAGAATTTAATGTGATATCTTAAACTATACTATGCATTTTAGTTCATTAATCATAATTTTTCTATTATTTTGTAAAGAAATTGTAAATAAAATAAAGATGTGCATTATCAGTTCAAAAAGTCAAGCTTTTTGGAATACTTATAAGATATGGATTCTCTAAGATCAGAAACTCTGCAAAAGTTATCTATCTTACATCATGAATAATGTCAATTAAGTCTTTAACAAAAGAAATAGAAGATTTAGATTTGATTAACAAAATGAAAGTAAATTGTTATTATATAAAGAAGGAAGTGAAATTTCTATGTTAACTAAAGATGGTACTATAATTAAAAAGTTACAACTTGGTAAGTTACAATATGAGTTGTAACTGGTTAAAAATTCTTGTAAAATTTATTTTAATATAAAAATTCATAAATAGTTGTAACTAGTTAAAAATTTTAATATTAATTACAGCTTCATATTTAATATTAATAATATGTAATGCAGCATTTTTGAAAAATATATGCATGATATCAACTGGAAAACAACCTTAAAAATTTTCTAAAAAGTAATTTAAAAAGAATACTCTTTTCATTTATTTCTATAAAAAAAATAAATAATTTAATTATAAATGAAATTGTAATAATTATTTTTCTGTTCTGAATTACTAATGCAACTCATAATGAAAAAATATTTTTGATTAATAATAATGTATTACAAATATAAATTTAATATGCATAACAGCTAAATACTTTGTATAACTTTAAAAAAATACAAATTTTTCTTTTTTAATCCTATATATACAAAAAAAAGCTTAAATTTTATTTTATTTAAATATATTTATTATAATACTTTATATTTTAATTTATGTTACAAATAAAATAATAATATTTTTTTTTCCATGTTTAATCTATTATATAATTATTTTTATAAATTTAATTAACTTGAAATTCTAATTTAAATATATTTTTTAATACTTTTTTTTTTTTTGTAATATAGAATTGCTGAAAATTCACTTATTTATATATATGAACTCAAGTAAAATAACAAATGCAATAACTTATAAAGATGTTTGCTAGTAAAAAAATTAGCTAGAAAATTGAGAATTTAGATCAAACTTATCATATTACTGTTTTATGATATATAATTAATAATTTTGATCTGATAGCTATAGATAGCTATTGCTTTTATTTAGATGATTTACTGGATAGAGACTTTAAAAAAATAGTGAAAAAAAAGTGCTGTCAATTATTAAAGTTTTGAAAAAAAAAGAGAAAACTAAAAAAATATTTTTAAAAAAACAAATCAAATGATATATTTAAAAATAATACAAAACAAATTACTAAATGCTAAAAGTTATAAAGTAAATAATAAATATCTTCAAAAACAATTGAATATATAAACCTTTTATATATTTTTTTTTATTAATATCTAAATCAATGGTTTTTTTTGTCTACTATTATATTACAATTATTGGTAATACACAAAAATTCTGCGACTTCTACCTTTTTTTTTAATCTTTTGTATCAAATAATATTTGTAATAATTTTTTATCTAAAAGAAAAATTTTAAACTTGATTAGCAAATTTATGATTTATTTTTCTTGTTGATATTCAAATTCAATTATCTCAAAATCTGTTCATATTAGTTAGCAAATAGGGATTAATCAAATAAATTAATCTTATACTACTTAATAACAAACTAAAATAATATTGTTTTATAAAGTTACTTGCCTAACCTCTTTAAAATTCTATGATTAGTTTTGATGAAAATTTAATAATAAGTTTTTCTTTAGTTTCAGTATTTATTATGATGATTTCAACATTTAGCATTTTGCCAAGTTTTGCTAAATTTTTAATAAGAGTTTAATATAGTTTCGGTAAACAAATTTCTGTAAAATAATTTAAAAAAAAAATTGTTGCATATTTATTGCATTTTAATCTAATATCGATATTGTCAAAAATTAAAATACAATAAAGATCAAAATTTTATTAACAAATTCTCAGAATCCCATTTTCCTAGCAAACCTCCCATAATAAAATCAAATATATTATTAAATCATAATATTTTTTTTTAGTATTTTTAATAAAATAAATACAATAAGATTACTTTATAGTAAATTTTAAAAAAAATGAATTTAGTTATCATATAACCGGGTTTAATATTAAACAATTCTTTTTTTTTTTTTTTTAAAAAAAAAAGAACAAGGTATGTGAAACCATTGCGAGATTTTTATCTAACCAAAATAGAATTTGCATCATAAACATCCACTTGAGTCAGTTATGCAAAGGTTGTTTCACCTACACTTCTAGTACATTTAACCCCTATAAATCTTATCATTCGCTTTTCAGATCATTAACAAGAAAGAAAGCTATATAAAACCCTTTTAACAACAATTTGTCCTAACACAAACCCGTTGAGCATTGTTAAAATAATTAAATTTTCACATCATGCACTAATTTCAACACAATAGACGATATTTTCATTTCACTAGCAAATACATCTAAATCTTTTATTCTTAACGGAAAACAAAGCAATATATTTCTTGGCATTAGCAGGAGATTTAGATATAAAGTTTTTATCTTAACAATTGTTTATTGTTTTATTTTGAATTCAATCGAATTCCTTACTGATCACAAAACTTGCATACGCAGTACCTTGTGTTCGTTGTAATCATCCCCACAATACATATCTTTGTTGCAGAGTTTATCGTGCGTTGCTTGGCTTGAATTTATAATATTATTTGACGTTCATCAAACCATTTCTAGATGTATTAATTCAGGTTTTAAATTAATGTGCTTTACTTTTTTTCCTACATCCAGAATGTAACAGGAATTCAAAAAAAAAAAAAATTTCTGAAAATTTTATTCGACATAAAGACCATTATGATCGACGTGAAATTTTTATTTTTCTGATGATATGTAAATTCTCACTTGATAATAAAAAATTGTTTTTATAATTCTCTGTTATCTTCATAAAAATCATTTTAAATCTTTGTACTACAATAATAAAAATACTTTCATGAGTCAAAAAAAAGAACGTCCAGAAAAACGTACAGGTGCATACAGAAATGCCCAGGTCATCTGGATGCGTCCGGAAAACGTGCCAAAGCCTGCATTGCCTCGAGACATGAGATGTTGCAGGATTTTTTTTTTTTATTTTGCCGCGTCTTTTGTATATTTGTTTTTTTTATGGATGATTTCCAGGTGACCAGAATTTTTCTGCATGCACCTGTGGACGTTCATTTTTTAAAGGCAGATATGAATGAACTTGAAACCTTATCATAATTAATGATGTAAAACAAAGGAATTATCAAAAATTTATCGATATAATGACCTCTTTATAACAACGGTATAAGAAATATCTTCTTATGTTGGTTTTTAAAAGACAAAGAATAAATTGTTACACGGGAAAGATTTTTGAAATATGAGTTGACATCGTCTCTCTTTATAGATCGAGAGAACCGATCTAATTTATATAAGGAACTTGAGTCTTGGGTTGTGATAAGCGGTTGTTTGATTACAAGAACAACTCCGAACAATTTCTAGAAGATTTAAAATAGGAAAGTAGTAAAGTGAGAATTGAAACTTTTTGGGATGGGACGTAACCATTAGGTTATAATCGATTGAAATACGAAGAACTTTAATTTGCAGATGAAAAATGATAGATGTGAAAGTATACCCGATCATTAATTGAAAGCGATGTTGAAGGAATCAACGATCCACCAAAATTCTGCGGATGAAGTAGTGTTTCAAATGAATATCTACGTGCTTTTACACTGGATCAATGCATAGATTCAACTCTTAATTATTTGTAACAAAGTAAACTTTTCGTTCGTATAAAGGATTTCATAACTTAAAACGTGAATATTGCCGCAAGAGACCGATAGTGATACTATCTGAAACGAAAACAATTTGCAAATCATCTTCAGGTAGTGGCACAAAAAAAATGTTCGGATATTCGTTTTACCGTTTAATTAGTTGTATCGGAACAAAAAAAGATCACGTTGAAAAAGGAACGAGTCAAGAAGTTTTGCATTTTACCATTCTATTGATAATTATTTATTTTATTTTTTTTTTTCTTTACGCTTTTTTTTTTTAATAAAAAGAAAAAAAAATTATCGTTTTCTAAAGCAATAAGAATTTTGATATAACGCTAAAAAAAAAAGGAAAAGAAATTAAAAATATATATAATGAATGTACTATAAAAATATTGATAAAAAAATTAAAAAGATAAGTGAATTTTTAAGATGAAATAATAAAATACATTACAAAAGATACAAAATAGGGGAATTTAAAAATATATTTCAATATAGTTTTACAAATCGACCATTTTTAAATAAATTACAAAGTCAAACCTGTTGAGCTATGGTTATTATTGAAACATAAAAGGAGAAATGAAAAATTTCGGGAATCTATTTACATGCTTAATTTGGAGGGTTATGTCTTAAATTGTCAAGAAAATGAATTTTTTGCCAATTGAGAAGATGTGAGCGTTGTCATAATTTAATCCAATCTCTCACATCGTATTTGTTACGATTGTTGTTCAGAATATTTTTATTCTAATCTCAAAATGAGAAAGGATCAGGAATGGGGATAAATAATAAAAAACGGGAAGAGAGAGATTTTTTTTTTTTGTCTTTTACCATTTTTTTTCTTTGTACTCTTTTTGTTTGTTTGTTTTTTTTTGTTCGGCTATTCGGATTATAATTAATATGAAAAAGTGTTTTTTTTACAAAAAAAAAAAAAAAAGAATGAAACATCTACAATTTTTTTTTAAAAATAATCTCGTTCACTATTTTCAAATTGCAAAGATTATAACGAGATTGGTTCAGTTTTACCAACGCTTCGTAATTCACCCATAATTCTTTCTTCTTCCGAATTCCACCAATGTTCTATTCTATTGTCTTGTAAGTTTGAAACTGGGTCCAACCATGTAGAGTCATTAATATCTCTGCCGGCTCTCTTTTCATTTAAATTTATGGTACCTACTAGAAGGAAATTAAAAGTAGACTTGTTAGTAAAGTCTATTATTTTCCTCAATGAATAATTCGTTTGTCCAATCGGATTTTTTTTATACCTTATATCCGATATAGGTTCCCGATGCATAATGAAATAGAAGAAGGATGAACCTTACCTTCATTTTTGTTTTTCTTCAAGTTTAAGGCAACTTTAACTTTGCGAACGGATTTTTTAAGTGATTGACTAAACGATTTACGTAAACGCATTTTGTTTTTTTTTGTTTTATTTTTTTTTTTATTGATAAGTATTCGTATCCTTGTATGTGAAAAGTTATCTCCCTACTTCTATTAAATATAAAAAAGGTCTTGGGAGAAGAAAAAAAAAAGACCTTGAGAATTTTATTTTTCAAAGATTTTTTGAAGCAAAAAATTTTCTAGAAAAAAAAAGGAAAAACTTTAAAAATGGGCCTTTATATATTATTTTATTCGTCTAATTTTTTTTTTTTTTTTTTTTTTTTAAGTTACAGTAATCCAATCCATCAGAAGTGTAAATAAACAAGTGAATTGGATAAAATAAAAAATAAAGGAAAAAAAAAAAAAAAAAAAAAAGTTGGCATTTATGGTACAAAGCTGAGTGAGAATCATTGGGAATTTTTTTATGCATCAATACAATCAATCACACTTAATTTAGAAGGGAGATTCAATTTTTATTTAATATATTATTAAACTATCTGCAATAAATATTAAATTACTAATATAAAATTGATTAAATATTTTGGTGTAATATCAAGAAAAAACTGTTCCTGCAGTAATATTATTCTTTAAAACATTCCAATCATTAGACACCTTTTCATTTGTGACAGTCATCCAAAACGTAAACATAATTTCGTTAAATAACATACAACGGTCGTACAGGATTCGATGAACAATGAGTTGCTGCAAATCTTTTATTTTGTAAAAAAAAAAAAAAGAAAAAAAAAATTTGAAGACCGCAGCAATATTTACCACTTTTCCGCCTTGATAAACAAAATACAAATTTAAATGCCACTAGCAATGAAAAAAAAGAAAGAGAATAAAAAAGAAAAAAGAAAAAAAATCATCCGGTAAGGGAAAAAAAATTTTTTTTTCTTGTCAAAGGTCGATGCATGAATGTACTGATTAGTTTGGGGAAATACCACGTGATATTGTTGTGGTGACACATGTTCGCATAAGGTTTTCATTTATATACTAAATTTGGTCGATAGCAACACATCGAGCATAGTGCTGGCCGGTAGTTTTCTGGGTCAAAGCTAAAATCTCCATCTTTAATTCCTAATTTGATACATTTGATACCTGCATTGCACATCAGAAACTAATACAATACTTCTCTAGTTTGTCTCGGGATAAATTCCTGCATTTCATTACGTTATAAATGAACACCTTGCATGTTTCAATACGTCATTGTAAATAACCAGCTTATCCGTCTAAATCTTTGGCCATATTTGTAATTAATAAAATCTTTTTCTTTCCGACTCTTGTTTTAACTCGTTTTTTCTATATTTATTATTAGAAAAGTTCTCACAGCTTGGAACATAATGGGAAAATAATGTATTGTTGAACGCTTTCCTCCCTTTTGGGATCAAACGCCCAATAGAAACAAATGTAAATCTGTGATTAAGGTTTATTTGGTAATATATTATTTACCAATGAAAATAACGTAATCCTGCTAAATTTCAAATCACATGTAAAATTTTTTTCGGATCACCAAATTTGGTCATTTCACAAACTGCTTGGAAAAAGTTGCTTATATTAAAACAAATTGCATAATATTTTTTATATCAAGAAATAATATTACAGATAATTGTTACATTATCACATTTAGATGTAATTAATTAAATTAAATCATGATTTTAATCACAAATGACAAAATTCAAATGCTATTATTATATTAACCTTTCATAAAATTACGTACGGTATTTTACTCACAATGATATTAAGATTCCAGTTAATTAATTATTCTTGATCACTAATGACCTTATAAACCTTTCGTAATTCATCATCATTTTCCATTAATGTGTATAATTTAATTAAATTATTATATAAATTTTCATTGGGAATTAATCTTTCAATTTGGATCAATTTCCAAAGATTTTCTGCCTTATGATAATGTTTATGAATGATATAAATCTTGACAAGCTCATCGATCGAATTAATCAACTCATAATCATCTGCTCTTCCGACTCTCAAATGATCTAGAACTGCTTCAGCTTCAGGATATTCTTTTTCATATCCCCAAAATGAAATTAATCTACTATATAATGAAGTTCGGTTTAATTTAATCCCTCTTTTATATAATTCGGAATAAATTTGTCTTATGATCTTTGGACTCTTGGATTCAATAGCTTTCTCCATCAATAGATTCCACGTGTAAACGGATGGTTCTAATTCATTATATTCTAATTGATCATAAAAGAATTCAAAAGCCGCTTTGTGTCCTTGTATTATGTAACAGTGTCTAAATAATATATGAAACGTTTCTAAATTAAATTCAAATCCATCCTTGATTATGGTTTTACAAATCTTTTTCGCAACCGATAAAAAATTTGACGCCAAATAAGATTCTAAAAAGCAATTATAGGTATCAATATTCGGTGTAAGCTTGTGTTTATTACGATTACCACGTAAAATAAGAATGCCAATCTTCTTGACTTCGTAATTCGTTAATTTTCCTGCCGCTCTGATTAAATTATTGTAATCATTGATCGTTGGTTTAAACCCCGATTTGTACATTAAATTTAATGCTTTTTTGGATTTTTCCAAATCCCCTAGATCCGCAAAACATTTGATCAAGGAAGAAAATATCGTATAATCTAATGATAATCCTGATTGATGGATTTCACGAAAAATCGTCTCGGCTTTCTCGGGTTCGCGCTGCATCGCGGACAATTGGATCAAGATCCCATACGTTTCAAGATCCGACTTTATTCCTAAATCTTCCATCTCTTGTTTGATAAATCCCACATCTTTTGTTCTTTCATATTTTAACAAGGCTCGCAACAACTTATTATGTATAAAAAGATCGCTTGAAAGTAATCCTTTTGATCTTGCATCCTTGTAAACCCTAAAAGCGTCCGTTACACAGTCCGCTATGTATAATGAGTATATTAAATTATGATATTCTTGTTCTGTAAAGATAACGTTTTTCTCCCAAGAGATTTCATACAACTTGAATAAATCTTTGAAATTCCTGTTCTTGATGCAATGACCCATCGCTTGAAAATACACATGACTTATTGCTGGAGTTTGTGTATGCTGTAAAAATTTCTGCACGGTCTTGGCATCATTTCTAACTAAGCAAGCGGAAATCATCATCTCTACAATTTGATCATCAGGTGATGGCTGTTTATCCAAAAGTTTCCAATAAAATTCCATAGCCTTATCATAATGATCATGACTAATAAATGTTTGAATTAGTACACTGTAAATCGTAACGTATAAAGACAAATCTCTTGAAGATTCTTCACCTTCCTGTTGTCGCATAAATATTTCTGGAAGAATCAACCCATGAGTTGTTTGCCTTTTCGTTATCATGCTCATAAATAAATCGCCAGCTACTGCTATATTATTTTGTTCCATCAGTCTATCGATTAGAAGTGAAGTGACATAATAGTCCATTTGAAAATTTTTTGCTGTCATCTCTTCGATATAATTCAGCACTTGTTGCAAACTGACACCCTTCATGATTAAAACGTTTAAAAGGTTAAGATAATCTTCCAAACTTGGATTAAACCCTTGAGCTTTTAAGATATCGAGGGTATACATGGCACCAATATGATGATCTTCTAACATTCTATATAATTTGAGCATCATGCTATAATCCTGATGACTCAATCCCAACTCATAATCTCTTGCCGCTTCCAGGATAGCAATGGCATATGATGGATGTTTTTTGGAGAAAAATTCTGCAAGCTTCCGTATCTCTAAAATAGAGAGACACCTGAATAAGTCTGGTTGATATAAAACGTTTTCAATAATCGTATAAATCCTTTCGGCATCATGTCTTTTAATAGATACCAAAATTCTTTTGATGGTTCTTATATATACGTCACTCATGCTTTTTTCCCATTGTTTTCTTCGCTCTTTTATCATTTTTATTTGTGCCTGCGTCACATTTTGAGGCAAATGACCATACGGAAATCGATAACGAATGAAATATTTCGCTTTCACTCCCGTATGTGAATCTGATGACCCTCGTGCACGTTCATCTCTTTTATCTGCAATCCTTTTTCTAACTTTGGAAAACCTTCTCACAACCCCTTTTTTACTAGATAATTCCTCCTTGAAATTTAAATGTTTTCTCATTTTAAAAAATCGTTGTATGACCGTTTTTTTTGATGACAATTCATCTATCATAAAATTTAATTCAAAATGTGATTTGGTGGGTTTTGCTTCTGATGATGATGATGATGACGACCCCCTTTCATTTTGCGTCGTCGAGAATCGTCTTGTTATTATCGGTGAAAGTCTCTTTTTGTCGTATACAAAATGATGCTCAGGTATTAAATCTGATGTGACGCCTTCACATTTTTTTATTCTTGACAAGTAAAATAAATGATTTCGTTGATACATTCTGAGTATTAATAAATTGATTGGTATAAATCCCTTTGGAAAAAACGTATAATGATGATATATTTTTGAGAAAAAAATACCATTACATGAATGACTTGTGCTATATTTAAATATGTATCGAATAGTTCCAAAGATATAAGAAGTCAATCTTTGTTTAGTTTTCGTACGATTAAAAAAATCTCTTGGTGTCATTTAGAAGACAAAGTTATTCGTGAAAAGGTTAAAAAAAGAGTAATGTCGTTTAATGATCTTGGAAAAAAAAATAATATTTATATGATAATCTGCCAACATCATGTGTAACAACATAATGCTTGATAAAACGTGGGTATAAAAATTTCTGCAAACTTTACCTAACGTTCGGTTCAGGCGCATTACAAAAAAAAAATGGTTGACATTTTTATAAAGTGGAAGTTAATATTCGGTCTTTTTATTTTCCATTGCTGTTACACTGTATTACTTCACAACGATTTTCATTCCTAATAAAAAAAGATAATTTATATAATTTATATCTCCCCCCCCCCCCCTTTTTTTTTTTCTTTTTGATAAATAATGGATAAAGAATTCGTACCTCGGCTAAAATTTTCTTCAATTTCTGATATTTATCCAGAATTAAGTCTTTCCTCGCAAATAACAAGATATAAAAAATTAATTGACTCATTTGAAAAATTATATAATCGTAAACCGAAATTTGTTGCACGTTCACCAGGTAGAGTGAATTTAATAGGAGAGCATATCGATTATGCAGGATTTGGAGTATTGCCTATGGCGATTAGTAGAGATGTATTGATTGCTGTCGATATTATTCATGAAGGAGAAGAAAATGATACGAAGGTTAGAATAGCTAATGTATTAAATGAAAAGTATCCACCAAGGAATTGGGAATACGAGGGGAAAGAGAAGATCGTAGAAATTGAAGTTAAAGAAGGGATTTCTGAATGGGGAAACTATTCCAAAAGCGCATATAAAGGAATCGTTCAACATTTATCACTAGACAAGCCTAAAGGGATGTATTTATTAGTTGATGGGAACGTTCCCCCGGGATCAGGATTATCTAGCTCTGCGGCCTTTATTTGTTCAGTTTGTATCGCGACCTGTTTTTCTAACGACGTAATATTAACAAAAAAGGAAATTGTAGAAATTTCAATTGAAGCTGAAAGATTTATAGGAATGAATGCGGGGGGTATGGATCAAACCGCTTCAATGTTTTCATTAAAAGAACATGTTTTATACATTCAATTTTTACCATCACTTTGCGCGATACCGACAAAATTACCATCAATAAATCCTCCAATTGCTTTCGTTATAGCCAATTCTCTTATTAACTCTGATAAGATAGTTACTGCACCAATAAATTATAATTTAAGGGTCGTGGAAACAAAATTAGCCGCCCATCATTTAGGTCAATGTCTATTTAACAAACCTTGTGAAAATTTGAAGCAAGTTAGCGATTTATATTCTAACAGTACTGAAGTTATTGTAGAGAATTTAATTAAATTATCGGATTACGTTGAAAAGATTTATGAAAACAATCATGATGGGTTCACTCTAGATGAATTAAGTTCACTTTTGAATTTGAATCAGGATGAAATTAAGGAAAAATTTCTGAATAGGTTCCCCGTCAGAGCAAAAAAATTTCAATTATATAAAAGGTCTAAACATGTATTTGAGGAGGCATCAAGAGTATTAAAATTTTATGAGTTATGCTCGAAAGGTGAGGCGAGAGAATCTATTTTCGAAGGATTAGGTAATTTGATGAATGAAAGTCACAAAAGTTGTAAAGAATTGTTCGAATGTTCTTGTGATGAACTGGATGATTTGGTAAAAATTTGTTTGGATGGTGGTGCAGTCGGTAGCAGGCTGACCGGTGCTGGATGGGGTGGATGTACCGTTTCTTTAATTCGCGAGAATGAGATTGACAAATTTATTAACTTTGTTAGTGAAAAATATTATAATGTTAGATTTTCACAATTATCACATGATGATTTAGAAAATGTCATTTTTGCTACTAGACCCGGAGGTGGGGCGGCTATTATTGAAAATTTATTTATTTAAAAATTTTTATTTATCAAATTACTAATATACAAAAGAATAAAAAAAAAATTATATGGAAAAGTGTTCTTTGATTAAAAAGTCCCAATGCAATTTTTTGTTTTTTGTTTTATGCATATGCACTATGTCTGAATTGATCCGTTTTCTTTGTGTTAGATTTTTTGCTAGAAAATGATTTAGAAACTACCATAGATCTTATGGAAGAAGATGAACTAGCATTTGATGATGTTCTGCTTTTCCTTTGATAAACGTTCCTTTTCAAAGAAATTGTAGATGCATTTGAATAACTTCGTTCTTTCCTTGCTCTCGTGCCATCTTTAGTAATTACTTTCCTGTCAGGCTTATTGAATCTGTTATCTACTTTTTTAGACCGGTTGACCAAAGTTTGACCAGCTTTAATATCTTTTTTACAACCAAATTTACCATTTATCATTATTTTACCTAACCGTTCCAAACTAGCTGGATGATTTTGTTCTGCTGCTTTTTTCAAATATTCTAAAGCAATTTCAAATCTATTATTCTCTTTGCTATCTGCTATTAAATTATTAATGATCATATGAGAACAATAGTATTGAGCATCGGGATCATTTAATTTTGCGGCTGCTTCAAAATATTTGTAACATTTTATTGCATCTCTCTTATTTGGTTTGACATGATATCCTTTATAATGATAATATCCCATCCAAAATTTTATCTTAGGTGATGATGGATCTTGTTTGGCATAATCATTAATTAATTTAAATGCTTTAGGAAAATCGAGACTATGATGAAGTTGAAGAAATTCATTCAAATCAATGATCTCCATATATGAATCAGAATTTGCATCATTGGTAAGTATTTCAATATTCGAAGTAGATCCGATATAATTAGTAAAAGTTGATGATTTTCCAACATTTGAAGCAGCAGATTCGACGTGATTGATGATGGTTGATGATGATTTCTCAATATTTGAAATGGAGTTTACATAATTGGTAAGAGTTGGCAATATTTCAATATTTGAAGTATAGTCGACATCATTGGTTAAGGTTGTTGAACTTTCGGCATCCGAATGATAATAAATGTCATTGGTGGAAGTTGGTGACTTTTCAGCATTTGTTTCGACATCCTTGATGGAATTTGTTGAACTTTTGGTATCTGAATGATAGTCAATGTCATTAGTGGAAGTAGAAGAATGATCGTTGATGTCATTGGTGGAAGTTGGTGACTTTTCAGCATTTTTTTCGACATCCTTGATGAAAATTGTTGAACTTTTGGTATCTGAATTATAGTCAATGTCGTTAGTGGAAGTAGAAGAATGATCGTTGATGTCA
>CAMKVN010002456.1:0-13531 GCA_946474995.1 Funneliformis geosporum
GCCAAATTACTTGTTTTATTAATAAGCTAATAGCCTCTAAAAATTTAACCAAATAAAGTTCATATAATATACTATAAATGAATCATTTTTTGTAAAAAGTTCCCGTAACCCATTTTTAATAGATCAGCTCCCATATTGAAGATTATGAATTTAATGAGGAGCAAATGGAAGAAATAATCATGGCATATTCATCTATTGATTTGATGATGAGCAAATTACATTTCAAGAATTAGAGATTTCAAAAATACTTGATTTGGAATTAATGTTTGGGAATAATCCAGTAGTAAATAAACAATTGGAAATTGATGAACTTGATAAATTAATTCAAGAGTTGGATAAGGAAGAAGATTTTGATCCAGATTCATTAGTTCAAGGTTTTGTTAATATTTGTTTTGATTAATATAATTGATATTTGATACTGTAATGAAATTAAATTAGTAATAATATAATAAACTTATAAAACAATAAAATAAGTTTCGGCATATTTCAGTATATAGTAAATGCGTAAATATAAATTTTCATAAAAAACAATGAGTATGGTAATTATAAATTTTTTTTCGACTTCTCTTTGAAGAATGTAACGTTGAAGTCTGCGATTCTAAAGCACACACTGTCAATCAAAGTTTTCCAACTCCACAGCCTGTTATATTTAATTTATTATATTTTCAGAAACGGGTTTCGGGATTTGGGATTTGGGTTTTGGGGTTTAGAAGAATAAATGCACTCCCGAAATTATGTTTAGTATATACCGAAACCTAAAGAGTTTCGGGAGGTTTCGGTTTCGGTTTCGATACTCATGTTTATTCTATGTCTATTATTATAAAAAAAAAATTACATATAAAAATTGAAATTTCTAAACCGTTATATACAATAGTATTACTGCTTCAAATTATTTCCAAATTTTATTACATTTGAATGTTTGAATGCTAATTAGTTATATTTTTATTACTATCTTGTAGAGACTTAAACCCAAAAACTTAATTAGTTCTAAACTTTATAAAAATTTTTTATATACATTTTACTATATAATTTCAATCGGGCGTTATTTTGTGACGCGATTGTACAGTATAATTATAAATTTATATTTGTAATTATATATTTAAGCATAATATATGATTAATCTAATACATAATAAACTTACAATATTACAATTGATAATATAAAAAATATAAATTCAAATAAATTTTTTTTAAAAAAAGAAATGCAAGTTATACTGCTTAATTCATTCATTTTATTTATTATTATATATGGATAATTGTTAGAAAATCAGATTCCGGGATTTCTTTAACAAAATTTAGATTTTGAAATCCATTGTAGTTTTTGATGTCTTGTACGCGATTTTTTAATAGCGATCCATCCCATGTTACATAATAATATGGGAGCTGATCTATTAAAAGTGGGTTACGAGACATAGTAAATCATATGATCCGTACCTCAATTTTAATAGAATACTACCCATATATTGGGTTAAGATCTCCCGTGAATTTTTAATTTTTTGATTGCTAACTGAAATAAATAAATACATATTTATTGCCAAATTGTAAATACTGTATTTTCAAATTCACAATTTTCTAGCTTTTTCATCCAAGAGATACATGTACATAAAATGTCGTTTAAAAACCGCTATGTTTTATTTGCCCCTTCTTTATTGGATCCGGCTAAACTATTAAATGATTTATGTTTGTCTACCTCAAATATTTTTGGATAAAAATGTTCACAACGTGTATAAACGTTAATGGATTAGTTTACTAAGTATGAACAAATTATTCTAGCGAAATTTAATTAATACATATTATAACTAAAAAACTATCACTATGATCGAATTTGAACAGGAAATTTAAAACAAAATGATCATCACAACGCATTATGTTTTCCTGCAATGAGAAAACAATAAAATATTTATGTATGTATTAGTTGAAAATCAAATTTATCAAAATAAGCAACTCATTTCGAGTTTCAAAAAAAAAAATATATTTCGAACATCTTGTGTAATTCGAATTAAAAATCCACAAAGAATACTTTTGCGTGTAATATATCACGCGAAGTCTTATGATTGTACAAAATGTATTACTGCATAGAAATAAAAAAAATTTTTTTAATACATATGATTCTATACTTTTTTAGGTTGGCTTATTATTAAATAGAACTAGCTTCAATGCAAATTAATCTGATACTGGTAATTCATTGAAAGAAATTAAAAGCATGGCTTCATTATCATATGCTTTTTATTTTGAATTCTGGTTATAAATGCAATATCCATATCCAAACCTATTTGAAAGAAAATGAAAAAAAAAAAAAATATATTTTTTTTTCATGTTGATCACCACCAAAAAAATTTTCAATATTCGTGGGAAAATCGCATTGTGCATTAATAGTAACGCAAAAAAAATTTTTTTAAATAATGAAATCATAATTAATGACTCGTGACAAAATATGTAAAATTCAATTCTAATAAGAGTTACGAGAAAGTTTCTTTAAGATCACATTTTAGTGCTCGTGACATATGACCGAAATCCAGTAATGGCCAACAAATGATAATTTTTTTTTGAATTATGCGTTTGGCTGTGGAGGCGGTAACTTGACATCCTTGTGACTGACCGAGTATAATCTGCAACTAATATAGGTTAATCTTGTTGTTCCCACGCAAAATCGAGGAGTATCAAACAAAAAAATATATTATACACAAATTGTTTATCCATATTTATCCTAGCCTTAAAAATTTTTTTTTGGTGTTACATTTTCATGTGTTTTGTATAAAAAAGCATCATTTTTTTTTTTACCTAAAAATTATCATATTTTATAATAAATTTTTTTTTTTTCGCATTAAAGCAATCTAAAATGACATCTTACAAATTCCTTAAGAGCAAAAGTGTTGGCATCATTGGTTGTCCCTTTAGTGGTGGTCAGGCAAGTACAGAATGCATATAGATAATTCTTATTCGCTATACGAAGCTCTAATAGCAATCTTCCATAAATAGCCTAAAGAAGGTGTTGATGAAGGTCCAAACAAATTGATTGACTATGGATTAATAGAGCAACTAGAAGAATTGGAATGGAATGTTGAATTTGACGGGCATCACAAACTAACTGAACTTCGCCCAGCCGAAGACCCAAACATAGGGAAGCTTAAGAAACCACGCTACGTTTCAAGAGTAACTGAAGCTGTATCTAAGGCTGTTGAGTCTCATCTTAAAAGAGGACAATTAGCATTAACTCTTGGTGGCGATCATAGTCTTGCTTTAGGCACCGTAGTAGGAACTTTATCGGTTCACCCGGAAGCTTGTCTTATTTGGATTGATGCGCACGCTGTAAGATTAATTTTATCAACTTATTACCTTCATTATCATGTTTAATCAATAAATGCTTTTCGAATTATAGGATATTAATACACCTGAAACCACAGAATCTGGCAATTTGCATGGTTGTCCGGTATCGTTCTTGTTAGGAATTGCAGGAAAAGTCCCAGGATTCGAATGGGTCAAACCATTTCTCAAGCCAGATCGACTTGTGTATATTGGGTTACGAGATGTGGATCGACCGGAGAAAAAAATTTTAAAACAATTGGGAATCAAAGCATTCTCAATGCATGAGGTTGATAAATATGGAATCGGTAAAGTTGTAGAAATGGCACTTGATGTTGTAAATCCAAAAAGAGATCGGCCAATTCATTTAAGTTTTGATGTTGACGCCCTTGATCCAACCGTTGCTCCGAGTACAGGTAAATTAATTTCCTTATTTTGAGAAATAGTATAATTATAAAGTCGACTTTTTTTAACTTATATCTCTCGTTGTTTTAGGTACTCCTGTTCGTGGTGGTTTGACCTTCCGAGAAGGACATTATATCTGTGAAGCTATTCATGAAACGGGATGTCTTGTTTCTGTTGATATCATGGTAAATATTCTAATTCTTTAAATTCTTTATTACCGTAATTTAATTTCATAATTAACGGTTTATAATCATCTTGATTATATAGGAAGTAAATGTAAATCCCCTTCTTTTTGATGAAGCAAGCGTATTTGAAACTGTAACAATTGGATGTTCGTTAATTCGATGTTGTTTAGGTAATTATTTGTCTTTTTATTCTTTCGTTTTGAAAACATTGTCAACATCAATCTTTTTAAACAAATCTCTCATTTTATAATTATAATAGGTGAAACTTTACTATAATGGGGATTTGCGTATCGTAATACCCTGCCAATTTCTAATCTTTTTTGTCAGTAAATGTTATAGAGTAATGCTTATTTGTAATCATTCCAAAATCTAATGGATGAACTTTCATCAAATTACCACCTCATCAAATTTTCAATAATGAATACTGTTCATTCATTCATTTTTTTTTTTTTTTTTTGTAAAAAATAACGCCAGTTTTTGTAATATGGAAGTGATATAGAATTCGATAATACGTCTAAACAAGTTTAATTAAAAGATTTTAGGATAACAAACTTTAAAAATAAAGATTCTTTATTATCCTCCTATAATCGATCTTAGGTCAATTCATCAACGAAATCCCCAAAACTTTGGTTTTTCACCTAATTTGATATTTAAGCGTGATATCAAGTAACGTTTCGCGACGTTAAAAGTATGAAAGATTTTTATAAATAAAATGCATTTTTAAAGATTTTAGAAACGAATATTTTTGATTTATAAATTTTAAGTAAAAATTAGAAAGAAATTATTCAAATAGTTAAATCTTCAAATTATAACATTAAATACTTAATATATACATTTTGATTTTGCCAAATTCCTCAACCTATTTTCATTTTTCAAAATGTCAAATCAAAATTGTGAACTAATTATGATGATCGATTAACCCAATAGAAAATTTGGACGGCATTTTCGTAGTTATGATTGTTGCGTCTATAGTATAAACAAATCATTATAGTATCAATAATTGAATGAAAAGTAATTGATGGAAGATGAAGCTTGGTGCCGAAATTTTAATATATCAATCACATGATTTTCCTACTATTATATTTCTTCAACTTGATGATAAGATCAAGAGCAGAAATTTGTAACTAGAATAAAACTCTCAATTGGCGCAATTAAATTTGTCACGCGAACGATAAATTTGGTTTCACAATTTTTTTATTTACAAGAATTTTTTTTCACATTATTTGATAATTATATGCGATATTTGGTTTGGTCCATTTTTGAAAAAAAAATTTTTTTTTGAAGCTATGATAAATTAGGAATTTATCTAATATAAAATTCTCAAAATAAGCATGAATAGCATGTGAAAATATATATATATAAAATTGGATTATTTTTTATTATTATTTTTTTGTTTGATTGTTCCTTATTTGTTTCAAAAAAAGTTCTATTTACAAAACAAATTTCAAACTTAAAAGGTAAACAAGACTAGTATGCTTACAGATGTCAACAACCATATTTAATCTTTGACCGGGATCAAAATTAACGCGGGCCAAATTTGTAATTAGTCATTAGTCTTGAAAATTATAAATTGTTTTGATTCTATTAAATGGGGAGAAGATTAATTACCCATTGAACTCATTAAAAAGATTAACATAACGTAAATTATTTAATTACTAATATTTCTTTTATTTTTTTAATACTTTTTATAAAAAAAAAAAAAAAAAAAAAAAAAAAAAAGAAAAAAGAAAAAAGAAAAAAAGGTAAATAATATAAAGGAAGGTAAAATCTTAAGTATAATTGAAACATAATTCCTCCAAAATAATTTATAGTCCTTCATCATCAACTTCTATGTTAGTATCTACTTCTATATGAGTCTCATCGCGTAAATTCTCAACAGCGTCCAAACTAACTTGATCACAACCATAAATACATAAAGATCTCAAATTCTCACCAGCCAAATCTCGTATTATGTTTAACATATATTCATTGACAGACTTGGAATTACAAATTGATAAACTTGTTAATGATTGGCAACCTTGAATCAATCTTTCAAAAGATTCTGTTGTGAAGTTGAAGTAATCTATATTCAAAAGTTCCAATTTAGGACAATGATCCCCAATAGTCGAGATTATAATCGATGCATCATAGGAAATCATAAACCTTGATTCGATCTCTAATCTAATTAAAGAATTTCCAACCGAACTTAATAAATAAACCATCGAATTAATTTCACGTGGTAGGATATCTCTTTCAAAATGATGAATATTTTTGGCATAAGATCCTAAAGCATTGATCCCACTAGATAAATCATGAAATTCATCATCCACTTGATTCTCGGGTCCTATAAGATAAACCCTACGTAAGGTTGTTGAAGATTTCTTTGCGATTTCAACCAAAACATCAACCGGGAGGTAAGTATTAGAAAAATCTACGTTGTGAAATTCACAATTTTGCGCCATAGGCATTAAAAGGGTTGAAGGAGATACATTCCTAGGCCAATCAATGATCTTTCTCATATAAATCGAACGAAGTTTTGAGCATGCTGCGATACCATTAAAAGGTGTTTCACAACTCTTAAGATTACAACTAAGAATTCGAAGTTTTACCAATGACGATGATTGAGTTTCAAGAGCATCCAAAGTTAAATTGATCTTTTCCGCATTTCGTATTTTGAGTTTTGTTAAACTTTTTTGTGTTCTTATAAAGTTTTCCAATGCTTCATCCGAACATTTTTGCGCTGAAATTTTAAAGGTTTTAAGCTTATCGCACTTTCCGGTTATCCCAGTAAGCCCATCAGAATTACATTGAAAAAATCCGAAATTTAAATATTTTAAATCTACCATATGACCTTGATTTATAAGTCGATTTAATTGATCTAATGTTACTGGATATTTGTTATCCTCTGTTGATTCCGCAAAGGTACATTCTTTAATACGAGCTCTATCAACAAATAATTCGAAAATTTTCAAAAATAAATGATAAATCGACCTATCATTTTCTTCTCTTTCCTCTTCATGATAAAAATTATACCATAACGATATACATTGATATAATGAAGGGATATGTAAATTTTTTGCAAATGCGATATAATCATATAAAGGAATTCGATCATTATTTCTGTTATTTGGAGCTTCGATACGAATTCTTGTTTGAGGCCTTACTTCTTCAATTCCTCCTTCATTTTCATGCGAAGAAAGGTTTACCGTATTGTAACACATCATATATGTATCAATTAATTGTATAGCAATGTTATAATTCTTTGATCGATACAACCAATACTTCCATGGATCCGCATATAGAAAACTATCCGCAATTGTTCTCCACTTTTTTTAAAAAAAAGAATTAATATGCGGAATAACTTTAGGAAAGATGTATATATATATATATTTAATGACTATAGTTACCTCACGATTTAATAGTGCACAATTATACAATAAACCATAACCATCTGGTTCATCAATAAAATTTTCAAAAAGAACCATTAAACAGTCATAATTTAAACGAGCCATATTTTATCCTCAACTTCAGTAGGTAATAAAAACAAAAATGTTAGATGGACTAAAAATAAAGGCAAATAATAATTTAATAAACAAAAGTATATTATTACCAAAGTGAAAAAAAAAGAGGGGAAGGATTGTCGTTTTAGAGAAGGGTTTTTTTTTAAAAAAAAAAAAATCAGGATATTTATTTTTAAATAATTGACAAACCCCCCAAAAGGGTTTAGATTGTTTTATTCAAAATTCTAAATTTGGCTCTTTGATCACAAACATCAATTATCTAAAATCAAAAGAGGTGAAAATCAATAGTTTCAAGTTATTAGGTTATTTAAGTTATTTAAGCTATAAGGAAAAGATTTTCTCGACAGGCCCTTTCCTGATTTGTTTAATTATTTACTCAAATTCACAATAAATACCTTTTTTATCATTAAAAAAATGGGGAATCCCAGAATCACGGGCTTGTAACACAAATAAAATTGTTTTTTTTTGCCAATATTAATTAAAAGTTATGACGTATTTCTTTTTTCTTATTCGTTTGAGAATATATTAACCCATTTTAGTGGAGTAGTAAGTACTATTATGTTAAAAGTTTAAAAATCATTCAGAGTAAATTCAACAAATGAAATCAATCATATGATACGAGCATGATTTTAATAACCTCCCATTGTTACGTTTGGTTCATTTAAATAGATAAAGTTGTTAACATCGGCGTTCTGACGATTATTATACAAATTTCGTTATAATCAATTCGAGGTGAATATTTAGGCAGAAAACCATCATTTTATATCTTAAGACAAAAGGAATAATTTGAATAGCAATGTCTCCAATTAAATAAAATAATAGAATAAAATATTGTAACATTTAATAAAGTTTTTATGTATTCATGTGTTTGGCATATATTTTTTTTTATGGCAAATGACTTTGGGGGGCAAATAATATATCCTTTTTGATTAAAATTGTCTACTCGCTAAAAGTTCACATTCATAGCATTTACCTCTTTTGGTTGCGAAATCGAAAATCGAATGTTAGAAACTTGAAAAGCGATTGAATCGAGAATACGCTTAGAAATCTTACTAAATTTATTATTTTCAATTTATTATTTAATGATTTGCATTCTTCAATTTGTAAATTGTAACAATTCAGGTGATTATTTAGCATTCTATTTCAACAAGAATCAAATAATATAATTTCGAAGATTGGTGCAATATTCTGTTTAAATTATTTAACCGATGTTAAATTATAAATAATTTCGATTAAAATTTCCAATTGGAATTCTTATTTTTATTATTATAATTGATTATATATACTATAAAAATAATAATAAAAAAAATTTTCATATCGGTTCGGTTAAATCCGATCTGAAAATCCCGTTCATATTTTTAAAAGAATCTAAATAAAATTTTTTTTTTAATAATAAGTTATAAAAGAATGTAAATAGTAATTATTATAATTTTTTATATTTTGAACTTATATTCATTTACATTAATCTACATTAAAAAGTCAAATAAGCAATTTAACACTATATCAAATCTCATACTTTCAATTACTTTATCAAAAAAAATTTTATATTTATAACTATAAAAATAAAAAGAAAATTAAATCATTAAAGAAAAAAAAATCAGAAAATAAATAAGAAATATAATATCTAATAATAATGTAAGTGAAGAAATAGAAGAAAAATAAGAAAATAAAAATAAAAAGAAAATCCAAATTTTATAAAAAAAAAAAATATAATAAAAGAACTTTTATAGCCTTATTTTAATTTATTGATTATTCACAGAATTTCTATTTAATATATAAAATCTACTTCTTTAATCTAAAAATCTTATAAGAAAAATGATATATAATGCAAAAAAGGAGCATGATATTCTCTGTTTCATTTCCAATCATTAGTTTAAAGCTGCTAATTTCAAGAAATGCAAATCTCTATTAAATTGGTATTTCTAAAATCATATGTTAAACATGATAAATATTAACAAATTAAATCATATAAAATTATGTGATTATTGTTATATGAAATCATTAATATGAATGATGATTAATGATTTGAAATTTCCTATTTAAATGATAGATAAGACAAAAATAAAGTTGCAAAGAAAAGTAAAAGAAAAAATAAGTGTAAAATATATAACAAATTCTGTTTTAAAATTAGGATTACTTTTAAGTATTAAAAATTATAAAGCATTTTAAATGATAATTTCTCAGTCTTGATTATTAAAATCTAGTTCCAAATAATAAAAAATTAATTTTTTTATTTTAACTGAAAATAGATAAAAAAAAGAAAAAAATTTATATGATCTTGAATTATTAAATAATAAATTTTAGTTCTTTTATATATTTAATAAAAAAATATTAATAGATTTTAAATTTTATAATTAAGTATCTAAATATTTATTAAGCATTTTATATTTTAAATTTATAATATCCCTTAAATTGTAGGATTTTACAAACAAATTCTTCTGATTTACTTTTATAAATAATTAATATTTTTTTAAATTAATTTTATAAATATGTAATAAATTATAATAAGTTTTATTTTTTAATAATATAATAAAAAAATTTAATGTTACTTAGAAGTTAAAAATTTATAATTTTTAAAAAAAATTTATTTTAAAAAATTTCATGATAGAATTTACTTTTAACTATATAAATTATAATATAATATTATAAAGTTACTTATAAAGAAAAACTTTTATTATTATAATTTTTATAATTTATTAAAAAATTTTATGATTTTAATTAATTATAAAGTGATTCAATTATTATGCAAACATATAAATTTTTAAAGATTTTTAAAAAATTATTATAATAAATTTTTTGAAACTTAATTTTAAAATTAAATTATTTTAAAATCCTTTTAAATAACTTAAAATCTTTGTTAATAAAGTTGATAAAAAATATATTAAACTATATTTTTTATATAATATTAATATTACTAAAATTAATATTTAATATTTTACAAAAAAATTAACATTTTTTTAATTTTACAAGTAAATTTGCCTGCTATACAATTTAAAAATAAGATTTTTATAAAATTTATTTTATATGTAAATATGACTTTTAATTTTAAATACAGATTTAATATTAATATATTTTAATTTAATTATTATTTATAAATTCATATTATATTATAATTTCTATTATTTTTAATATTTTAAAAATAATTTTCAAAATATATTAAATTTTAAATTATACTTTACAATATTTTTATAATCAATTTAATTAGTCTAAAATAAAGCAAAAGGTTATATTGTTAACGTTATAATTAGACAGGATGTTTAAATAATAATTATTTTAGTTTATATAGTAATTTTGCTAATCTTACAAAGACTTGTATATGATCACTAAGAATCATAAAGGCTTGTAGGTTATCACTAAGATTCACAATAATTTTATATCACTAAGACTTGTGGATTTTACTTAGGTTGCAGCTTATCGCTAAGACTTATGCATTACTTAGACTTGTATTTATAATATTACTAAAATTTATGAAGCATTATATTTAATAATAATAAAATCAATAAATGATTTATTATTATTTATATAATAAAAGAAAAAAAGTAAAAAAATAAAAGAAAGAAAGAAAAAATTAGCATTAGACTAGAGAAAATCCAATTTCCTATTATTCTATATTTACAAACCATTCTATTTATATACATAGAAAGATAAACTAATATATTATATATGTTTACTATCTAATATATAGGTGAGTGCTGGGAAAATGGACTAAATTGATCTTTTGTTAAAAAAAAGTTCCTAAGTAAAATAGATATAGATTTGGTCATTTGATTCAGATCAGTGTGTAAAATCTATGTGCACAATGTGCACATGTGCACATTAATTTTTTGTGTGCACATATTACACAACATAAAATATGCACAAATTATTACTAAAAATAGATAAATTATGTACAAAAAAGGTAATTTTACATAAGAAAATGTTATGATTTTCTTATTTTAGTAATAATTAATCAACTTGTGCACATAAATTTTAACTTAGATTTTATACACTGGGTTTAATATAATCATTTATTTAAATTATTTTTATTAAATTTGAATTTTCAAAATAAATAATTTATAAAACTGGTTTCAAATTTGAATAAACTAAATACAATTTTATATTATTTGAGTATTAAATAAGTTTGATTAAGATAATTTTTAATAAATTCAACATATTTAGTAAATAAAGTTGCAATAATAATTTATTTTGATATAAATATAAAATTCGTTCTAATAACATATATTATTGTAATAAAATGATAAAATATCATTTTAAAGGAATGATAAAAAAATTATTTTGATAGAATGATAAATTAATATTTTAAAGAAACAATAAAAAAATCATTCTAATAGAATATTCTAAAAGAATAATAAAAAATATATTTTAATAAAATATTAAAACATTATTCTAAAGAATGAAAAAAGAATTATTTTGATAAAACTATATAAAATCATTTTATCAAAATCTTAAAAAATAGATAAAAGAATCATTATAATAAAATAATAAAATACATTCTAAAGGAATTATGTATAATAGTTTATTGGAATAATTTTTTTATATTTTCTTTAAAAAAGTTATTAAATTTTTACTTGATATTAGCTTAACTTAAGTTAAATTTTTTTGATTCAACTTGACACAACTCATGTAATTCAAAATTTGACTTAACTTATTCAAAACTCTATGTTATAACTAGTTTAAACTGAATTAAATTTAAATTGATTTATATCAAACCAGTTTTAACTTCTAATAAAATTGAAAAAAATATTTTTTACTAATATTTTCATAATAAAAATATATTTTTTTATAATTTTTTTTTTTAAATATTTAATTTGGTTTAATATATATTTTAAATAAATTTTATATATAAAAAATTCATAATTTAAAATTATAAATATAATATAGAAATTTTATAATATATAAAAAAAATAATTATGTATTATTATTAGTGTTTATCATCAGAGTTATATGTTTTATATATTTATATTCATGTATTATTTGTCATCTTATACTACATCTTATTGTTTTCATTTTTACTATGTATTCTAAGGACTTTGAATTTTTTTATCACTAAAATATATGTTTCATTCTTTTTAATATAATTAATTATATAACGATAAGATAATAAAAAACTTAAGTTATTATTGATTGATTTAATACTATTGATAATTAGTGCCAATAATAAATAACAAATTATATATATATAAATACATTATTTTTATTATTAAAATTGCTTTTAATTTTTTATAAATTTTATTTTAGCAATTACAAACTATATTTTTAATAAATATTCTAAATATAGTGTTACTAAATAAATATTTATATAATACAAATAAAATAAATAATTCTTTAACTATTTATAAAATAAATTAATATATTAAATAATTAATTTAAGAATAATTTAAATCTTTTATTTCAATACTTTTAATATTTAAGGTTTCTATTAAATTAAATAAATATATTAATATTAAAAAATTGTTAAAATTAATGTATTTTATAAATTTAATATAATATAATAAAATTACCAATACTTTGACTAATTTCTGAATCTACAATATTATTTAATTTTTTAGAAAAATTAAGTAATTGACTAGTATGATAAGCTTGTGGATATAATTTAATAATAATTACATTATCATTAATAACTTTATTATTTTGATTTTGATTAAATACTTGATCTGCTTTATAAAAATCAATAATTTCTTTTTTTAATTTTTTATCAATATATTTTCTTATAATATTATTAAACCAACTTTCAATAATCTTTTTAATTTCTGATACATTTGGTCTTTTTAATGGATTTATATCCCAATATTTTTTCATTAAATCTACATAATATCGTGAAATATTATTTAAGATTTTAGGTCGTTTACCTTTACAAATATCTAAACTAAGTTGAAAATCATGTGCCTCATTATCAAATGGAGAATTCCATATATAAATTCCCACATAATCATAGAAAAGCTATAAATGTCACTAGCTAAAGTATAAGATTGATCTCTTAAAACATTAGATGCTACAAATGGTAAAACACCATAAATATTGTTATAGGCAGTTCTTTAGGGTCGCTTTAAAGGTTAAAAGCATGGTAAGGTAAGCAGAAGGTATAAGTTTATAAGTTAATGTAGATTGAGTCAAAAAGGTCGATCGTTTATTCAATATG
>CAMKVN010002457.1:0-13529 GCA_946474995.1 Funneliformis geosporum
GATGAGTTTCACTGATGCCTAAAATATCGAGGTTGAAATTGATAAAAAATTGTTCAATTTGTTGAAGTCTATTTGGGAAAACACAGCTTTGGACATTGTGTGTGACGATTGATAATAAATTGGGATTGTTAATGATAGAAAGGAAATTTGCGTTTGTAATATTATTAAAATTTGTAGGAATCGTAGTGGACGTTCCAAGAATATTATTTGTATGAGGTTATACACTCATTTAAAGGTTTTACTCGCTTGAATAATTGGACTGATAGTGGCAATTAAATTTTTCATTTTGTTTTTAATTTCATTAACTAATAATTCGACTACCCTGATTCTTTAAAGATTAACCGAGGAGTTTGTATTAGGGATAGATGATTCGTTAGGAGTGATAGATGTGAGATTTTCTTGAATCGTTAGAGAAGTAGTATCATCGATCATAAAGTATTCATCGTGTGAAGGGAAAACGTAAGTCAGGTCAGTAACTTATTTGATGTCATGTTCGAAATTGTGCATACATTCGAGACGGTTAAGTCTAAAACCAATGTCTTTTTCATTTTGTCGATGTTTAATCAGGTCATTTTTTATGGAGACAATTTCATCGCTGATCGAGATGAGCTTATTTTCGATATTATCAAGTCTTTCTTAAACAATTTTTAGCGCATCAACAAGGCTAGGGGTAACTGTGAAGGATAGTTTATCATCATTCTTAGAAGGAGTGTTTTTAAAAGCGTTGATATATGGCGTAGCACCTTTGAAATTATTATAGGGATTATTACGTGGTGGACGGTAAAGATCTGGTTTGAAGCGATCATATAGTGGTCTGTAAGGGTTTGCAGGTTTACGATTAGTAAAATCTTTGAACTCGTGGCCAGGAGCACCACAGCTGCAACAATGTTTGCTCGATGGTTCCATCCAGACATTCGATTCAAATGTGAAAATTTACTAATTCTTGGAATTATACCCGTCCTGAATGAAGTGAGTTTACACAAAATAAATCATTATTTAGCACCAATTGTTGACGAATTAGAGTTACTTTGGAATGGTGTGAATCTAAATCAAACATACGAATGTCAAGAAGGAAGGAGAATTCATGTAGCATTAATCCTTGTTTCATATGATATTCCCGCAGCAAGAAAAATTTGCGGTCATGTTTCGGCATTGGTGTCATGTCATAGGTGCGAAAAGAAGGCAAATTATGAAAATCGGCAACATAATTTTGCTGGAATGATTAACATGAACGAATGGTTTACTCCCCGGGATTCGTAACAACATCGAGAGGATGCACTTGGCTGGTGAAGGTGCAATTCGGATGCTAATAGAAAGCGATTTGTAAAGAATACTGGCGTTAGATAGTCTGAGTTACTTTGATTACCATACTTTGACCCAATTCGTTTTTTAATGGTCGACCCAATGCATTGTCTATTTTAGGCATAGTGAAATGGATAGTTAAACGAATTTGGATCAATGAAAAGGTTTTAACTTCAGATGCTCTTAAAAGTATCCAAAGGAATATGAATCAGATTCAAGTTCCAGCCGATTTGGGTAGAATCCCTCGAAAAATCAACTGCGAAGAAGGTTTTTCTAACTTCACAGCAGACCAATGGCGAACATTTTATACAATTTATACAACTACATCGCTTTGAGAACATCTATCCGTAATCAACCGAACGATTCTAACACATTTTGTTAGAGTTTGTTCAATTCTGGTAGGTCGAATTCTGGAATTCAATTTGGTACAAGAATCTCATGAAAGGTTGATTAAAATAGTATAACTTATTGAGGAGAATTACGGGTATGATAAAATAACACTGAATCTCCACCTTTCACTTCATTTACGAGAATGCTCGTACAATTTCAGCCCTTTATACACTTTCTGGTGTTTCTCATTTGAATGTATGAATGGGATACTCGGTAATTATAGCTTCTTTTTCTTTTTGCCAATTTATATAACGAAATGTGCTAGTAAATAACGAAATATATTAATAATATTTAGGTTCATTACTGAGTAGTCATAGACAAATTGAGCTAGAAATAATGCGCAGATTAATGAACGATAATCGTATTAGAGAAATCAGTAGTTCGGTAGATATTCGAACAAAAGGTTTAGATTTGCTTGATAATCAAACTGTTGTTGGTTCATTATTAGAAGATGACGAATATTCATCTGATGAAATGGAGCGATTTTGGTCTAATTCAAAAAACATACGGGAATCAATTATTACTGGATGCGAACCATTTCCTGGAGAAATGTTAAGTCCTAAATTCGATGTGATATTGTCTAAGTCAATGCTTGATTTAATGGTCGAATACTACACGGCAACATATAAAACACATAATTTCAAGACACCATTCGATGATGGACCTGAAGATTCGATCATACTTAGTCATGTTACAATAAATAAATTCGGTCAGTGTAAAATTGGTTCAGAGGTGTTTGGCTCAGCCATGTTATCTCGACATGTGAAAAGTTTGTTTATTTTAGCAAATTTTATAACATTCAATAATCAGATTGACTGTTATGCTGGTCAAGTCCAGTATTTTTTTAAGCATATAATTGATTTTGAGGATAGACCGGCAGAACATAATTTAGCATTTATTCGGTGGTATAAGTCGGTGGAAACATATAAAGTTCGATATTATTTTAGTATTGATGATGATGAAAACTTTTGTAATGTTGAACTATGGATAAACGAATTTTTTCCCAATGGTCATGACAGTATTATTCTGGTGTATACTATTCTTTGTCGATTTGTACCAGTAAAATATAAAATTTCTACTCGTCCAAATGCCGTTAAATATTTAGCCATAAATCCGATAAATCGTAAATTCCATATTCATTAACTTTTATTTTGTAATATAAATTTTTTATAATAAACCAAAACCTGATTAATATAATGCTGAATTATATACAATGTAACAAATGACAGTCAATTTATTATAATTTTCATGTTGAATTTTAAAGAATAACTGAAATTTTGCCGAACTGAATCATTTAAATGTTTGCCGAAAGGTCTTAGTATAAAAATAATGCTAAATTATGTGTGTGTCATAATTTTTTATTGATTTTTGTAACTTAAGTCGAATTTTGCTGAATCACATGACCGAATCGGCTGAATGTTTGCCGAATGGTATTAGTGCCGAAATAATGCTAAATTATGTATAATGTAACAAATGACTATTGATTTTTGTAACTTAAACTGAATTTTGCCAAATCACATGACCGAATCGGCTGAATGTTTGCCGAATGGTATTAGTGCCAAAATAATGCTAAATTATGTGTAGTGTAACAAATGACTATCGATTTTTGTAACTTAAGCCGAATTTTGCTAAATCATATGACCGAATCAGCTGAATGTTAACTGAATGGTATTAGTGCCGAATGAAATGATTTCGACCAGTGTACACTATTTTACTTTGTAGGTTGCTAAAGTTTGGATTCTGAAATTTTGGATTGAATAAATTAAAGATAAGTAATATCATTTTTATTTAATATTTTTACTTTCTTTTTTTGTAGATATCTGAAAGCCTACTTCAGAATTCTAGAATATATCAAAAGTTAGTATTTTAATAATTAAATTAAAAAAATTTAATCCTTATATTTACCTCTTTTAGTAAGTTGTCAAAGTCTTTAGATTCTAGAATCTTGGATTAAATGAATTAGAGATAAGTAATGGTTTAAAGATATTAAAAAAAATTTTAGTATTATTACTCACCTTTTTTTGTAAATTTAGAAAGTTTACTATGGAATCCTTGAATAAATCGAAGATTAGTATTTTAATTTTTTTTTAAATTATAAAAAATAATTCTTCTTTATAGATTACTGTAGCCTTCTGGAATTCTAGAATCATAGTTGAAAGAGAATTAAAAGTAAGTAATATTTTTTTTTTTTAAAACTATTATAAAAAAATTAGCATTTCACTTATCTCTCTCTTTGTAATTATCGAAGCCTTTTGAGATTCTGGGATAGGATAGGTAGTTTACAATTTAGATAGATTTTTAAATAATCTTTCATCAATCCAAAAGTTCTTTTATCAATATCTCCGTTTTGTATTTAATTAAATAAAGTTTGTTTTTTCCAAAAAAAATTTTATTCAGATAGCCTGCTAAATAATGAACATGGATAACTGATTTTGGTTGGTCTGAAGTTTTGATTAAGTTTAGACATTTTGACGTCTATTTAAACCCTCTAAAATCTGTCAAAACGTTTAAACTTTTAATGATTTTAGTTTTGACTTTTGGTATTAGCCTTATATGCTTTAATCCTGCAACTATAAATCATACACTTTATTTAGATTTTTTATATAATAATTATGAGATATGATAACATTGATTTTAACCATTTCGTGATATTGATTAATTTTGTTTTATGTTTAATTCATATTAATAGATAACTAAATGTATACTTATTTTCTTTGAAATTTTTAACAAAAATTTTATAATCTTAAATAAAATTAATTAATTCATAATTTTACATATAACACACCAACAATATTTTTACATATAAATGATTATTATAATAAATCCCTTAGTATAAGTACACCTTCATATAGTCACACCATTCCCGAGGTGTGTGATTATAGAGGGGGGTCGACGTTACTTGAGATTATCTAAAATCTTTTCCTTTAAAGGCTTTAAAGATGCTATTTTAGATGCAGTAATAAATATAACTAAAAGGTTAAGCCTAAAAGAAACTTTTATTCCTATATAAAACTTTATATATCGTATTGAATATATAATAAAATATAAGATACATTTTGATATATCAAAAAGTGCTTGAATTAAGTATAGGACGTTGCGTAAAGTCAAGTCATGAGATATAGTAAATCATATAACCTGTAATGTGATTTTACTGGACCGATAATGTTTTAATTATCATTAAGTATCTGAGTTTGTGTTTCTTGACAAGCATCCGACCCGTTAATATAGATTATATGTAGATTTTAAAGATTTTAAATTTCAAAAGTCACTGGACGATCGATCATTTTTGCGGATCATAAAAATTAATTCATTAAAACTCGGTATAAGATATTTTTGAAAAAAATTACCGCTACGTCCGGATCAGTGTTTCGAGAATAGCAGCACAATTTTTTTTTAATCTTGAAAATATGTGGATGGCTTTCCGAATCCTGTAAATGTTCTCGGAAATATCGACTGTCCAGTGACTTTTTAAAAATAGCTGTAATTTTAAGAAAGGACAACAAATTTGAAAGCAGCCGAGATAGAGAAAATTTTTCTTGATGATAATGCTGATAAAAACCGGCATGAAGAGATGATCACTTTATTATTAGAAGATTACGCGCAAGTTATAAACCTTCATTTAATTCTTTTATTAATTAATACTAGTTTACGATATATTTACTAAGGCATTAAAACGTCGCAACAACTCCGATAATAATTTATTTGTATCGTTTGAACCTGCAGTAGTTAAGCCCTCAGGTCAATAAATAATTTACCAATTTATTATTTGGATTCAAATTAAAAATGGTGGAAACGCAAATGCACGACTTAAAGGAAAAGATTATAACGTTGTTCTATAATTAGAGTGGGTAAGACCATCACTTCCTATCTAACCCTATCTACAATTCGTTTTTATACAACTAATTATATTCTTTACTCTCATTGGTCTTAAAAGATATATATTGTGCTTTTAATTACGATAAGTTTAATAAATTGTCCTCAGGGCATTATTCAAAATATGATTGAATAATATCCTGATACTAGCACTAACAATCTTGAACTAGGATGAAGTTATTTCGATATTAATTAAAATATTTATTCTGATTTGAGATTTAATAAATTCTTCATTTCAATCATTTTTAGTGAAATTTTGTATTATAAAAGAAAATATTGGTTAAAATATTATTAATATTTTTTTTTTTTACAGTTCGAACTTATCACCTAATAGTTCATTATATACTTTACATAATAATTTGCCAACTTACACTCCCACAGCACAAGTCTTCCTGCTTTATTACAATTGGGAGGGCTGGTAGGACATTTTTTTCATTTTTTTTTTTTTGCTTATTTGCTTTTTTAGTTTAGTTTAGATTTTATTTGTTGATGTTTTAGAATTTCGCGGCTTGATCCGAGTGATAAACTGATACTTGACTTATGTGTGCTACGAAAACAAAAAAAAATTAATAATCGTATTAAAAGTCAACTTTTATACTTTCTAATTATGACATATGTCAAGGATTGATCTGCATTACATTCCAAAAATAACCAGCCAATAAATTGATTATATTTTGAATATGGTTTAGGCTTAGGCTTATTTATGTATGCGAAAAAGAGACCAACAGGACCCCAGGATTTTATTCGGAATTGTTCTGATTAAATAACAATGAAATATAAAATGAAATTAAATATTATAAACAATGGCGTCATTAGTTTGAAATCAACACGAGCAGATCATTTTCTTGTTGCTCGGTTATGCAATTATATCTGCCTCGGCAAATGAATTTAATGATATTGTCTAAGCCTCAATGCATAATATTTGTTGTCATTGTAATCATTTTTTTTGAATTTCAAGATGAGTAAGTATAATAAACAAAATATCACGATTTATTAATTTGTGATTTATAAAAAATGATAGTTTAATAAAATTTTTTATTTATATTTAATATAAAAGTAATTTGTCTTGAAAATATAGAAAGTTTTATATTTTATATTTAAACAAGCAACATTTATTAAACAAACATGGAAATTTAATTACCTGAAAAAAAAAAGAAAGCT
Organism: Funneliformis geosporum; assembly: GCA_946474995.1. Lineage (NCBI taxonomy): Eukaryota > Fungi > Glomeromycota > Glomeromycetes > Glomerales > Glomeraceae > Funneliformis > Funneliformis geosporum. The sequence goes on from CAMKVN010002457.1 coordinate 6,727, forward strand.
TCTAAAATGTTTCTGTAAACCCATGTACTCAGTGTTGTCACGGGACATTCTTGGACAATATTTTAAATATAGTGTTGGACATTCTTAAAATGTATTGGATATAAAAAATGTACAACACTGCATGTACCATTGTTATTGTCATGTGATAACATACTTTATGCAGTATCCTATGAATTGTAAATATTATTTATTCGCAGTAAGATTATGTAGATAAGAGAGATCTACAAATAATTTCCAAGTCTGTGATGAAATGTTAACGTTAAAACAATTGGATCAAAGAAAAAAAAATAATCCAAAACCCATTTATTTGTTCGGTAAACTTCGGATTGAAAATTACACAACATGAATTAAAAAATGTGGCTATTGACTCGATTAATCTTTTCGTGAACTCGTGTAGCAAATTATATGTAGTTTGATATATATTGGAGTAGCTTAGTTAGGCATATAATATTTGTCGTCATTTGTAGTTATAAAAAAAAGTTTCCCTTGATCATGAGTCGTTGAGTACTGTAAAATGTTTTAATGCAATTATCAAAGGAGGTAGTTTATTTATTTGCGTATAAACTAAATTAGGAATTCAATTCCATATTAAATACTATTTTATTAATCCCGTATGCAAACATTATTAATTAATACTAAAATTAATTAGCATGCTTGATTAGATAATTTGATATTGGATGCTCAATTAATATTCTAATTTTGTTGTACGGATAAGATCTCCGATTTAAAACACGAACTTTTGCTTGAAGTTAATTAATTAATTACTTAAAATGAGCAGTGCCCGCATAAGCATTTCCCGCCGCAGTGTGGCGTTTTGAATTCCCTCATGACATATTTTCAAGTAGTACTTCTCGCACTCGACCAACAATATTATCTAATGGGGCGTGATTGATTCTTTTTGAATTTAAAAAAGAAAAGAAGCATCATCCGAGAAGAATCACCTGAGGTCATTCGATACTTTTTGGGAAAAATCTGATATAAAATTTAATAAGATTATAAATATTAATTACATTAACTTTTCGATTCAAATGTATAAATGGACTGGATTTAGTCTTTACAAAAATTTTAGTCCTTTATATTTTATTGAACATCTTCTGTCATCTTTGTATAATTTTGAATCATGAATTTTCATTTCTTAGAGCCACAAACGACTGATGGATCGGAAAAGGTCACAGAGAAGAGAATACCAAATGCTTTCATTTATTATCGTAACGAAATGATGCAATATAACAAAGATAATTTGCCGATGACGGAGTTCAGCAAAATAGTATCTCTACTTTGGCGTAATATGCCAGAAGATGAAAAGGCTGAACGAATAAGAAATTATCAGATCAGATGGGAGCAAAGGTACTCTAACACCGTGAATGAACATGCCACTGCTGTTCAAAATAGCAAAAGTTCATGCTCTATTCCTTCGGTTGCTATTCAAATGGGCGAAAGATCGGACTCTAATACTTCGATGGCAGTTGATAGGTTCAATCAGTATCAACCATGTTCCAACGTAATGAACTACCAACATTTCGTAGATGGACAAATGGACGAAAATTCTGACTCTAATACTTTGATAGCAGCGGTTGGTCAATTTAATCAGTGTCATTTTTTTCCCAACGCAGCGAACGAAGAAAATGTCGTTTCTAGACGAATGGGCGAAAATTCTTCAATGGCGGAAGTTGGTCAATTTAATTTGTATCAAACATTTCCATACGTAATGAATAACGAAAATGATGTATATGATCAAATGAGCGAAAGTTTAGACTCTAATCTTTCGATGTATCAATCAGTTTCCAACACAATGATTGACGAATATAGCCTTTCTGGTCAAATGAGCGAAAGTTTAGAATTAAATTCTTCGATGGAGTTCAATCAGTATCAAGGCGAATATTTGGAGTCTGCTCCTTTGATGGCATCATATTATCAATTTAATCAGTATCAAACATTTCCAAACGCAAGAAACGACGAACATTACGTTGCCGACTCTATCTATTCCTTTGATAGCAGATATGGTAACAATTTATAATTATCATTCAGAAGATTTTGAGGATGGTGATTTCATGAATTATGAATATTAATAATTTATGAAGCATAACAAAATAATATGCTCTGCAACGAAATTTTAATAGCCACGCGCCAATTGGCAACGAACAATTATTATTATTATTTTTTGTTTTTTTATAATATATGATTTGACGTTAATGCAAATAATCTGAATTTTTATAGTACTCATTAAAACCCGATTTAAGTGTAACAAAATAACATCAAAATCTGTATTTTTTTTTTTTTATAATTCCTCTTCGTTATTTCGATATTATACTCGTTTTGCATCGTATACTACTTTCGTTTAATTTCGTTTAATTTCGTTTTTCCCCTATTTAATTTATTCGCTCGTTAACTTTACATACGTTTTTAATTTTTACGTTTATATTCTTTTTTTACAATACCTAACTAAATTAACAATTTAGATTTAATAAATTTATTACAAAATAATAAGATTTTTTTTAAGATTTTTCAATAAAAAGTAAGCTTGATTATCAAATAAAAATAAGACTTTGGTGGCGGTTGATTTTTTACCATATAAAGTAAATAGTTGTGGCTGAATAAAGTCATTGTTCTTTTTGACTTCAGTATCGCCACAATTTTTTTCACCCACGTGATCATAGTAAAAATATTACCCGGTGACTATAAAAATCTGCGTCGTGTCACACACATAATGTTTTTCCTATAAAATTTGGGAAATTGCTTTTCACTCACAAGGTTGGTTTATTACTATATTAAGCATCGAAAATCACATGACCCGGGTTGACTTTTCATTTTTACTAAGTTAGCATTGACAGAAATATTATTGCACAGTCATTGGTAGGCAGTAAACGCTCCTAAAATTTTGCTCTTTTTAGAAAGATTGACGAGGTTAAAATTAATTTAAATATTTGAAATATTTGGATATACATACAAAACATAAGATAAATTAAAAACAAATTTACAATATTTAAGTAATTTAGTCGAGAAGAAATGTATTATTATTTTGAACTGCATTTTTCTTGTTCAGAAATGAACGAATAATATCTAAAAAAATTTAAGCAATTAACCTAATAAAACCTAATATAATGAAAATTAAAATGGCAATAAATTTGATTTCTTTAAATTGATCATGTGTTTTTTTTTAAAAAACAATATCCTTTGTTCTGGTATAGAACACCGTTTTTTAAGCTAAATATGACTATTTTATAGCCAAAAATGTAAAGTACAGAATGGCATGACAAATATAAATTTACATTACGTCAGAAATTTTATATTAATGTATTATTAAATTTTAATGCAAAATCTGTACGAAAAAATATTGGCGAATTTTTTAATATCGTATGGGACACAATACTTTTGCACAAAATTATATACAATTCTAAATCATTGAGAACGGAGTGAAAAGAACTCGTCAATTTCTGCTTGCCGTCTGTTGATTTTCAGGAGTGAGATAGATAAGAGACTAATTTCTTAATGTTCCAAGTTTCCATTGTTTCAATATATAATTACAGTATTATGTTGTATGACCAGCTTGCAAATCATCTCGTTGAGGGATCTTTATGGATCTTCATACGACAAACATCCTCAAACCATGTAAATATAAAGTATGTCTAGATATTTATCCGCTTTGCCATGGCGTGTGGTCAAATAATGCGTGACAAATAGGATTTCAAAATTGAGCCGAAACACGGAGAGTGCTACATCGTACCTCCGAACACAACAAAAAGTTTGCACAATGGGAGAAAATGAGGGATCGCATGTTTATTTAGCCAAATGTGTGTGTTTTTGTCGAACACAGACTAACTATATCAAGATTAAATAATTTACTACTTTATTTAATAATTATAGTTTTGACTAATTTTAAAATAAAATAATTTATTCTTTACAAGGAAAAAAAGAATATTATGCTTTAAATGAAAATGATTACGCTCAATAATGAATAAGTCAAAAAAAAAAATTAGAATTTGTTCTTTGAAGAGGAATTATTATTATAAATAAATAAATAAAATTAATCAATTTCGGTCCAATATTTTCAACGAAAAATGTATTAATATTAAAGTACGTAATATTTATAGTATATAGAATTGGGATGAATTTTATTCGAACTTTCTCCTAGTTGATCGGCAATGACATTATTGTCCATTTTTTGTAATTTTTGATCTTTGTTCATCCGACCTTCGTCTCCAATTGCCTTCAAGTTAAATGAACTTTTGAAATTGGTTTCATCTCCATTTTGTAATACGTTAACTTTTGGGTGGTATATAGACTTTTCATTATTGCTTATGTCTTTAGCTACATGATTCGCATTAACGTTCCCACTTTTACCCATTTGATCATTTCTTTGTACATATTTATTAGAATTTTGTAAATTTTGATCTCGATTTATTTGATAATTTCTTTGCCATTTAGCCTTTTCATACTCTGATAGCAATTTCCACTCTTCCGACACGATTTTGCTAAATTCTGCCATTGTTATATTAGGTGGTCGATCTTTCATCCTTTCATTACGATATGAGATGAACATATTTGGTTCTCGTTTTCTGTTCTTCTCTTCCGGTTCTTCCAACGTTTCGGGTTCAAAAAAATAAAATGTAATTTCCTTATCACTCATCGCTCATGTATTTTTGCGTTTCAAAAAAATAAAAAAGCTAGATCGATAAAAATAACCTTCTAATTTTGTTTTTATATGATCCATGAAGATTAATTGGAAAAAGAATGAAAGAAAATTTATTACTTGAAATTGTCGATCGAATCGGATTATGCGGTCAACGCCGACTTGCTCTTAAATACGCGCTTCTAAGTTTATTATTGTTTCCCTTAACCAATACAGTATTAATATACGCACTTATTAATAACTAGAAATTATTCTGAGTAAAATCAAATTACGTAATTATTTTTGCCTCATTTATTTTTGGAATTCATATATACTGAATGCTCAAAATTTTATAATGTATTTTTTTTATATTTAACAATACTGAATTAAAGGTTGAGATAGAAAGATAAATATTGTTACCTTTCATTAATAAATGTATGCGATAAGAAGATCGATTTTTTTGGGAGCAATGAAAGAATTAATACTTTATTATTAACATCTTTTTGTAAATCTAGTTAGACCAATATTAATGCAAATATGTGACATAAGGAAAGCGATCTTATACACTTACATAACAGAAATTCTATTCCGTTCTAATTTGTAATTCATTATGATTCACTTGTATTGCAGATTTAATTAAATTAGCCATCATGTGACTGATGTCCTCATTAATTGGTCGATCAATTGCATAAATTTTTTTATCAAAGTAACATTTTGTGGAACAGGATAACCCAGACAGGATAATATGGTCTTGCGCTATAAAAAATTAAGTTACGAGATGAGTTTTAATAACAAACTTCACATATTTATAATTAATTTATAGAGAGTTCGATTCGATCGTAAAAAATAGAACAAAGCTCACCATATTCGGCATGATTAGAATGTCGACAGATGGTATCATTGTGTCTTTTGAATCTGAAATGTTTCTAAATAGTAAAATACTCATAACTTACCATCTATTAAGCTAAAGCCTTGAATTATATCATTTCGACGCGTCTCTTATTATGAATTGGATATGTCTACGATTACACAATTTTTAAAATCTTTTACATTTTTGGGAAATGTAATTGGATCAACAAATCTAAATAAATTCATTTATCATATCATTTGCTTCATTTCAAAATCAACTTTTTGTAAATTTTGTAGTCTTTTCAAAAAAATTTTGAATTAAAGCTTTCGAATTATTTTTGCAGATTGATGTATGTATTAAATATTGCAAAAAAAAAAATTGTTATATCCAACTAATAAATTGCATAAATTTCAAAGGAAATTAACTTCCAAATAAGTTAGAGTAATTCATAATAATTTATTGCATAAAAAATATAACGAATAAGAACTTTTATTTTGGATAAAGGTAAAATTTCCTTTGAAAAATAGCAATTTGTTAAAATAAAAATCGAGTGTTTATTTTTTAATTTATAATTGAATATAACGAATTGATAAGTATTAGTGGGTATAATATGTACAGTTTAACGATCTATATGAAAACAATTAAATGGAAATTATTTTTATAATCATCGGGATGTTTTTTTTTTTTTTTTAATTGTATTAAAATAAACACGGCTACTTAATTAATTATTTGTTTATCAATAAAAGAGGTATTTCTGAATCAAATTTATGTATAAAATTTGATTATGAAAGAATATTTGTAAGATAATTTCTTTGTTAAGCTATCTTATAGCATGGAGTAAAGACAAGTAAATGGGACTAGGGTGCAAGAGATTAGAGGAAAACGAAGACAAAAAGAAGGATGTAAAGTAAGACAGAAATAACATTTGTAATGTTTCGCAGGGTCTTTAGAATTTCCCACAATTCAGTAAAAAATTGTATTTAACTGATATTACGATTAATATCTTAAATTTATATTGATGACACTTGGCACACTTGGCAATTTAATCTTATAAAATCATATTTTTATATCTTTATTTCTTGTATTCATAAATGAGTATTATTTAATCTTAATTATGGTGCATCTATATAATTGCTTAATTAATTATGTCTCAAAAAAAAATAATCATAATCATAAATTTGTTTTTGTACAGGACACGTAAAAAAAAATTGATCTTTCGATAAAAATCATATATATACAGTATCCTCCAAAAGTAATGGCGGTAGGAATGATACTTAATTTTTTAATTGTAATATCTCTATTATTCTGATTTATCACATTATTTATTAGGTTCAATTGGGTAAT
>CAMKVN010002458.1:0-13527 GCA_946474995.1 Funneliformis geosporum
ATATATGTTGCAACTAATTTTAGCTTATGTTGTAACATTTTGTAAATTTGAAATCAATTGCTGTACCATCTTTAGTTTTACTGTTTTGCCAAATCCAAAATGAGTTTAGACAAGCAATCTTAATTGCAATAGAATAATTTAATATATGAATGAATTAATACAATTCAAAAAGAAAATCCATTTGATAATAATGATGATAAAATTTTTTTGGATAGAGAATAGAATATAGATTTTAAAGTAAAAGAAAGGCAAATTTATTCTGCTGATAATCCAAAAGTAAAGTGAAATTAGAAACTTTATTTATTACTAATTTAGATGAATCGGTATATATAGAAACTGATTTTAATATTTTTTTGTAATCTGATTTTTTAAACTAATAAGTTTAGGTTATAATAAAACAATCTATATAAATTTATATAATAATTATTTATATTATATTTATTATATTTTAATTGGTTATTATTATTAATCACATGATTTTGATTATAAAGTCATATAGTTTTTAATTAATATCTAATGACCAGTCATTGGTCATATAAGTTATAAAGGTTATTAAAGGGTTATTGTCTAACACTATATAAAATCCATATTTTATATATATAATTTTTATTTATTAAATAATATATTTTATATAATATATAATATATAATTTTATATATTTATTTACTATAAAATATATATTATTTATATAATTTTTATCTATTTATAATTATATATTTTATATATTTTTTTTAAATATAGGGCCTTTGCAATAGAAAGGAAGGAAATTGCTGAAAAAATAAAAAATGAATTAATGCTAAATTTGAATATATTTTGGTCTAAAAATCATATTTGATATATAAAAGTAAAATTGATTTTTCCTAGCAGTTTCTCTCCTTTCTATTACAAAGGCCTTATATATTTTTTTCTACTTTTTTATTTTAAATTAAAGTTTTATTAAAGAAAAATCCATAAGCAGTAATGTTTTTTTGGAAGATTTGATATACTATTGAAAACGTCTTTAGAAGATTTGGAAGCATAATTTTCTAATAAACTATTTGCATTAGAACTTTTCAATTGAAATTTTATACTATTGAAAGCATAAATGCATATCACTATTCATAAGTATTTAAATACTTAGAATATTATTATATAGTATCATTATTCTTTAGAATAATATTACTTATTATTCTATTATATGATTAATTTATCATTCTTTTATAATAATATACTTTCATTATATTAAAACAATTAATGATACTTTATTTGAATTTTATATTTTAAATATTAAATTGAGTCAAATTAAAATTCAATAGACTTAACTTAAAAAATAAAGTTAAGTATTAACTTAATTCAACTCAACATTATTTAAAACTCTAATTAAATCTTAAAGATAATATCAAAATTATCAAAATACCTAATATTCTAATTTTGTACTTAAAATTTTATTTAAAATAACTATTCTAGCATTTATAATAATAATTATGTTATATTTATATTATTTTTTTTATTGATTCATTCACTAATACCATTTTTAATTTAGCAAAAAAAAACCAGCAACTCTTCATTGCCTTTCTTTTAATTAGTTTATAACTTTAGGTTTAAAACAAAATGACTAGATAACTACTAGTTCATTAACTTAACCTTTTGATAATCGATCGCTTTACTTTAAATACAAGGTAATTCTCGAGAAACCTTACTCGTAATATTTGGTTTATTTTTTCATTGATAATATATTTAATATTCATTTTCTATTAACAAAATGATGGTAAACCAATATTCTTTAGTAGTATTTTCTTTTATAAAGAAAAGCTGAAATGAATTTTAATATATCTAAATTAAATTGACTATGATAATCTAATCTAAAGTTTTATAGTGATAAAATATTGACAGGTTTTATTAGAAAACATTGATTAAGAAAATATCTAATCGCTTACAGTATTTCTCATAGCATATTCTGTACAAAATTTATTATATTCTCTCGAAGCTAAAGTAATTTTAGAAATTACGTGTTCATTATGCAGCTTTCAGTTTCACATTATAATTATATTTGAAATTTAAAACAAAGTAAGTAATCAATATGCCGTTCATTTTCAGAACTTATAAATTAATGAATAAAATCAACAAATGATTTAAACCGCTAGTGATATCAATATACGTTTGAATGTTTTTCTATTTTAATTTTAATGAAATTTTAGCTTTCCCCTGTTTCTATATTTGATCCAAAGTGGTTGACATTACGATCACATAACTCTGGCCATGAGCATTTACAAATCCTATCTGGATTAACAGTACGCAACGTAAGTGAAATTCTTTGACCACGATCTCTTATTTGTCCATTTTCTAATGTATCACTCTTCCGAGCTCTTAAAGCAAGTAAATATAATGCATTAAAATTTTGAATTTTGTTGTTTTTAGAGAAATCTCAAATATAAATTTATGTACAAACCTTATGGCATGACTCCACGCATACCTTGTTTCATCTTTTATGATCATTAAAGATCTTCTTGGCAAGTCAATATTTACCACTTTATTAGTCTTTATATTTTTAAATTCCATTATAACGGAACTTTCTAAACTAAATGCGATGACACTTGGACCAAATGAAGAATGACTATCCATATGAGGTGGGATGCCCGTACCAATAGGATAAATCTGTATAGTTAATTGTTCTAATTTTGGTATTGATGGAAATAAATTTCTTAATTTCTCAAGTAAAGAATTCATATAAAATGGAAATTCCGCCAATTTTATTCCAACTTGATTTATATCGTAATTAAAAGAATGTCCATAATGTAACTAAAAAATAAATAAAAAATACGTAATTTTTTTAAAACAAGAGGTAATTTTGTAGAAACAAATAAATTTATAAATGATACATACAACCATTCGATCTTGAACTGGAATCCATGATTTGGTTGAATATATTACTTGTAAAATCTCTTTTTCTTGTTCAATCGTAATAAATTCTTCCATTAATATTAAACCTGGAATATCCCTTTTATCCGAATTCTTGATTTGTTTTATAAAATTTTGATAATTCAAATTAACGTATTCAATAAACATGATTTTCCCGTTTAAAGCATCACATGATTTTTCATGAAGTGCTTCTCTTGCATGAAATGCATCATAAGGTGTATTGAATATGATAAAAGAATATGGCTATAACAAAAATATATATCCGGTATACAACAATTATCAAAGAGATCTAAAACAAATCAAAAAATGGATAATCAATCGTTATTACCTTGCCATGAGTTAACTTTAATCCAAGATAACCATTAAACGACTTAAAAATATTCGATAATTGTTCTGTCGTTACACCCCCAATCCCACCAAAACAAACATTGGTTAAGCATAAATATTGTGTATGTTCTAAGGAAAAAATTTTTTTCCAAGGAGCATTTTCAATCTTTTCTATAACTTCATATGCCTGTAATTTTTTTAATTGAATCCTTTTTAATTTTCTTGATTCATTACGTGTTATTGATGATGAATTATGGTTATTTTCCTCTTTTGAAGAATATAATGATGGTGTAAATACTTGGTATTCAAGATTATTTTTTGTCATTATAATGATTTATAATTTATTCGAAAAAAAAAAAAAAAAGATCGAGATTCTTATTTAACGAATAAGGAAACTTTCATCTATAAAATTCGCTTACAAACATTGTTTATATAGATAAGCAAAATCTAGTCAATCTAAAGATATGATTTGTGTAACAATTGATTATTATGCGCTTTGTTACACGAGACGTCCAGCTCAAAAATTGAGTCGATGCTTATGCATAAATGTTTACATAAATTGATTATCTTAATATCGAAAAAAAAAAAAAAAAAAAAAAATTATATATCGCTTCGTTTTCTTTTATATATTATTATTATTTTTTTTTTCTTTTTTTTCTCGAGACAAAACATCAAACAAGACTATGGCTGCCGCACCCCCTGCTCCCTTGGCACCCGCTACTGCTGGCGTTACCGTCAAAACTGAAAAACGTGAGTTGGAATAGCCTTGGTTAATTTTTTTTAACCAACTGAAGAAAGAATGTATTCAACGACGTTGGCCTTTTTTTATACAAACAAAAAGTGAAATTCTTTATTTTTTCTACTTGCTAATATATTTATTTATTATGACCATTTCATTAGCTCTTCCCTTCTTATTTCACTTTGCCGCTGGAGGTATAGCGGGAACAAGTGAAATTCTTGTCATGTAAGTTAACAAACCCATTGTTTTAGGGTACATGTAATCAGATTGTAATCTAAAGTTTTTTCATTATTTAATTAACAATTTTTAAATAATAGGTATCCACTTGATGGTAAGATATCAACCAAAACTCCATTTAAAACTTTAGACCCATAAATAATCCATAACATTTATAATAATTAGTCGTAAAGACAAGATTTCAATTACAAGTTGGATCGGGTGCAGGAGAAGAAGTTTATACTTCAGTCTCGGATTGTTTCAAGAAAATCATTAAAAATGAAGGGTAAATTATTAAATTATCAAATAATTTATTTTTATTATTAAATCGTTGAAATTAAATCTGCTCTTTTTTTCTTTTTTTCTTTTTATGGGTGAATCGATCAATAGATTTAGTCGTCTTTATAGAGGAATACTTCCTCCAATTCTTGTTGAAGCACCGAAAAGAGCGATAAAATTTTCTTCTAATGAACAATATTCTAGATTACTCAAAAAGTTAAATGGTAAAGATAAAATGGATCAGTCATTATCTATTCAAGCGGGTATTGCAGCCGGGTGTACCGAAGCTGTTGTAATTGTACCTTTTGAACTTGTTAAGATTCGTCTTCAGGATAAAGGAAATGTAAGTTTTATTTATTACAAAAAAGGAGACTTTTTTTTATAGTTTGTATTAAATATTCTTTTTGATTAAAAACATAGGCAGGAAAATACCATGGTACCTTTGATGCAATAACAAAGATTGTTAGACAGGAAGGACCTTTTGCTCTATTTAACGGATTAGAAGCTACAGTATGGCGTCATGCCATGTGGAACGGTGGATATTTCGGCATTATCTTTAGTATTAGGAAAGCATTACCAAAAGCAGAAGTAAATATTATTTTAAAAATGATGTTCTTCATAATTAATTATTTCAAAATTACTTACTAACTTAACATTTTATTAAAGAATAAACAACAACAATTAAGAAATAATTTTATTGCAGGAGCAATTGGTGGTACATTTGGTACAATGTTAAATACACCATTTGATGTGGTTAAAACTAGAATTCAAAATGATTCCGGTGCTGTTAAAAAATATAATTGGACGGTACCCGCTATCAAAACTGTCGCGCAAGAAGAAGGGTAATTCATTAAGATTTATATCTAATATTTATTTTATTTAAGAATTTTTTTTTAATTTTTTAATTTTTGTAGTTTTGGCGCTCTTTATAAAGGTTTTGTTCCCAAAGTACTTCGTCTTGGACCTGGGGGTGGTATCTTATTAGTAGTATTTGATCAAGTAACTACTTGGATGAGAAAATATTTTACATAAATAATAGATGTTTAGTTCCTTCTATTTTATAAATATCTTCATAATTAGACAGACAAATTAAAACTTGCAATATCAACTTTATAATATTTAACGAAATATAGATTTTTTTTATTTACGTTTTTTAATTTGATGACAAATTATAGAAAAAATCGAATCATTTTAAAATTCTTCGGAACATTGCATAATGCATATGTCTATAATAATAACATCTTTACTTATTATATATAAGATTCTTGTAATTTTTTATTAAAATATAATGAAAAAAAAAGTTATCTTATAAAATTATTAGTGGATTTATTCCAACATTATTATTAAAATTGAATAATTCGAAATTTAAAATAATTAAGGTGACGATAATAGAATTATTTAAGGGTTTTTATTTTCGTAATGACTTAATTCATGTCCTACAATACTTTTTGCAAATACGACATTACGAGTAACGACAAATATTATGACTCTCACTAACCTATTTAAAACTAAGATATGCATTTACTTTTTTTTGAAGTAAATGAATGTTCTATTAAGAAATATATTATGTATACTGTATATATATGGAAAATGTAGACTATTTGTGATATAACTGATAATCATTCAAGTAGTAGCATTTGCGCTATTAATAGTACCGTTATTATAAGGGAATATGGGTTGTGCTGCGTACGAAAGATTCGGTTGTGATACAGAATTATTATTCAAACTGGATTGTTGACCGTTTGTCGGATTACCATACGTTTGGGCGGTATAACTGGTATATTGTTGCGTACCAAACAGTGGTTGTTGAGTTGCGAAATGGGATAATTGCTGTTGAAAATATGGAGAATAGGTGGATTGTAATGCGTGATAAGGTTGATTCACTCCCATTCGAGTTCCATATCCACCTAGTGAAAGAATGGGCATTAATCAAAGAAAGTTCATACATTCCTACGATCACATCGTATTCGCTCACCGGTGTTGTTAAAATTAGCACGGTTCACATCAACACCAAGGTAATTATAGGTTGTTCCGATATAATTATTGTTGCTAAAATTATTATTATTATTTTTTTTTTTTGAAAAGTGAATCATTCTTTTTTAAGTTTCATACCAAATTTGAGATTTTTTTTTTTTAAAAAAAAAAAAGATGGTTTACCTTGTAACAATTCTTTTATTATTATTGCCTGGAGCATTCGGATCCCCTTTAACAGAAATTCCATTTGGTCCACTAACGTTAGCGGCTTGAAGACCTTTGGGACCTTTGATCAAGTCAAATTCTACCTGTAAAATATTATAACAATACATATTTTAGTTAACGACATATATACCTATTAACATGACAAATGATGGGTAATGAAACACTCACGTCTTCTCCCTAAGGAATGTGAATTAAGGTAAGGAATTAAGAACGAATTGGATGGACGATCATGGAGAAAAAAGTAGATATATAAAGAAGTGGAGATGACATATTAGGAATAGAAAACGTTAAAAAAAAGAGTATACTTATAATGCACTTATTGATACCTCAGCAAGGCTCTTAAAACCACCATTGTTATGAATTGCAGTATGATGCACAAAAACTTGAATAAATTAAATTCACCACATATAAAGTAAAAAAAAAGCAGATAGACAGAGAATTACAGAAGATAAAAGATGTTCACAGATATGAAAGAATATTAATATGATTGAAGAGAATTATGATATGCAAAATTGGTACAACATAAGGAAATCGTGTGCACAGGCCCAAACATTTTTGATCGAGATAAAAAACTAGATTGCTCTGCGCCACGTATTAGAACAATTATTACTTTTTTTGGAATGATCAAAAAAAATAAATAAGTTCTCAAATTTTAAGTTTCTAAACGCCAATTTATTAATCAAAACAGGAAAAAATAATTTGCACAAGTATAAATTAAGAAAGTAATCTTGATTATAAAAAAAAAATTTTCTATTCTCACCTTCTACTTTTTCACCAAGTCCAAGGTTTTGAGGAATGATAAATCCATATCCTTTCTGACAGTTAAAGAATTTGACTTTACCTTGCTTACGACCATAAGGAATTGTATTCATGATAAAATGACGCGTATCTTCTATGACAATAATAGACAAAACCGGTATATCAAGTTCATGAGTTATGGAAAATTCAACGTTTATGTTTGAAGCAAGTTTAAAACAAGCTTGTAAAAGATGATAAAAATTATTTTCAAAGAAACCAATAACTTACCGTTTTGAGATCTCAAAAAAAAATAAATAAATAAATAAAAATAAACACGAACGTTAAGTACGACTATAAAGGAAAAAAAGACTAAAGCTATAAATTATACAAAAAAGGATAAAGAGGTAGAAATATCTTTCGGCTTAGAAAATCTTTAAAAAAAAATTTTTTTTTTTGATTTATCCACGAAATTTCAGGAACGATCGTTTATATATACACAAGATTTTTATACTCTTGAAATTAGTCTTTTTTATTAGTAATTTAATAATGATGCAATAAGGAATAAGATATTATGTTGCGTCATAAAGTAAAATATATGAATCATAAACTAGAATTTGGTAATTAAAACCAAAGATATCATAGAAAAAGCGTATCAGAAAGTGGTTATATAAATAAAAAAAAAAAAAAAAAAAAAAAAAAAAAAAAAAAAGGACGATTTTTAAAAATATTTAATTTGTTTATTCTTTTATATAATTATAATTGTCTTTTAGATCATCATTTAGGATATTTATTCTGTCAATAAATGTCAACTTGAATGTGAAAAAGATAAATTTTTTCCCATTGTTTGACGTTTAAAAAAAATAAAATTCCATAAAAAGGTAATTATTTAAATTATTTTCAATAACCTAAAAAACACATCTTAAAAATCATCGTATCCAGAAAATTTTAAAACAAGTTTGAAAAAAAAAAAGAATCAATGACATCTTATCTAAAACAATACAGAATCAAATGACAATTGTAAAAAAATCTTTTGATTATTTCTTACCACATACAACAAAATTCGTTAAAGTTGATGGGAATTTCAGAATCAAAATATACTAATAAAAAATATAAACAACAAATCATAATGGAAAATGAGGTGTATCCATCACGTTGACGTTTATCTAAATTTAGATTAGTGCTTAAATTTGAAAGAAACCAACCTCCGAATTTGAAATATTGATAGTTTTCTTTTTCAAGAGCACCTTTTAACTTTATTATGTGGCCTTTTCGAAACTTTGGTATGGAATAAATTTTCTTCCTTTACACTGAATAACCACTTCAACGGTACATCATGTCAGAATATTGTATGTAACCTTCGTAATGTTCGTTTTCTTTTTTGCATGCATTGTAAGGATCATTATAATATATAAGCCATCGGGTATATGTCATGATAAATGTCGGTACGAAATGGATGAATTCCATTTTATGTTTGTGAATGCAAAATAAACGAAAAGAATATAGGAGCATTAAAAGTGGAAATATTAACAATTGATTAAAAAAATTATGAAAATACATTTTTTTTTTTCAAGGCAAATCAATCCTTTGTTGCATAAATATATAAACCTTTCATGATAAAAATAAATATTGTTTCGGGGTTATCGGGAAAAATTATCTTACTCAATTATAATATTAAATCCTAGAATTTCAAACACATGAAACAAGAACACATGAAACAAGTCAACAAAGTATTTTTTGCTACGTTATAATAGGACACATGGATCGGAGTTATTTAATTTTGAAATGTTTCACGATAAAACGTGAACGATTAACACGCAAGATACAGTAATACGATATCTCCGAACAATAATAAAATTTTCGAATAAAATAGATCAAAAGTATCGAACACTTTTTTTTTTTTAAAAAAAATACCAATAAGAAAAATTTATTAAATAAATATTTTTATAAATAATTAAGAACGAATCTTCAAATTTTCAATTAATTTATTAAAAAAGATGGGAAGACATTCGATATCTCGAGTGGAAGCACCTAAATTGTATAATCCTTATTCCTATCATCGACCACATTTTGTAAGATGGAAAGGCTCTGTCATCCCTAAAGTTCTTCCTTCAACAATTGCGGTCACCATAGTTGCCATCGTTGTTTGCATTGTACAATTAGCCGTTGGAATCAAAATAAGTATTCAATCATCGTTCATTACTATACTTGGTTTCGTTGTTGGTTTATTATTAACCTACAGAACGAATACCGCTTATGATAGGTAAGAATTTTAAAATTATTTCAAAGAAAAATTTATTATGATTATTATTATTACAAGAAAGAATGAAGTTCGTGTTAGCTCATCCTTGACGTTTATTTTTATTTTATACTAGATACTGGGAGGGAAGACGTCTTTGGTCAACAATGGTTGTTGCTATACGTAATTTATCAAGAAATATTTGGGTTAACATAAAAGATGATGATGAAATAAATGATTTATTAGAAAAGAAAACGGCAATTAATCTTTTATTAGGTTTCGCAGTAGCAACAAAACATTATCTTCGTGAAGAAGATGGGAGCCAATATGATGACCTTAAACCTTTAATTTCAAATATCAAATCAGATTTACCAGGATTTGAACCTTTAAATGAACAAGATTTAATGAAAAACGTAATCAAAACTGGTAAACAACCAAGTAAAAAATTGTTTAGCTCAAATGAAAAACTTCCTTCAATAAATCATAACCTTCCTTTGGAAATTTCGCATTATATTTCTTCTTATATTGATATTCAAAGAAAAAAAGATAATGTTGATGTTCCAACGACATCTTCCATGTACGCTTCCTTAAATTCTTTAGTTGACTGTTTAACTCAATTTGAAAGAATTTTAAGAAGTCCAATACCTTTAGCTTATTCTATTCATTTAAGTCAAACTGTTTGGATTTATTGTCTTAGTTTACCATTTCAATTAGTTGACACTGTTAAATATGTAACTATTCCTATCGTTTTCTTTGCCACACTTGTCTTAATGGGTATTATGCAAATTGGAGAAGAGATCGAAAATCCTTTCGGTTATGATGAAAACGATTTGGATTTAGATGATTTTTGCGGGTAAATACTCGTTGAAATATATATATATTTTTTTTATTACTTTTTTATGAAAATCATAACCATTTTTTCTTCTCTCTTTTTTTTAGTATACTTAAACGTGAATTAAATATAATTACTTCACATCGCAAACCGACTGTTGAAGATTGGGTTTACAATTCTAAAAATCGTCCATTTGGGCCCAATGAAGTTACCGCATCCGAAGCAAGTAGATTATCTATAGTTGAAGTTCGCAATTTACTTACAACTTCTTTTAATGATGATATAAGAGCTTCTATTAATAATATTAATGTCGTTAAAGAGAATAACGAGTCTGATATTACAATTAGAATCAATTAAAAAAAATATATATATATATTTCATTTTAGTAATTTTATTCATAAAAATTCATGAAAAAAAACAAATATTTCATTTTAGTAATTTTATTCATAAAAATTCATGTTTCGTTTTAATTTTAACTTTTTTTTTCTCGTTTTATTAAAAAAAATTGTTATCCATAAAAATTCACTTATAAATAAATCACATTTTCTTATTTTTTACCAAATATTATTTATTATTTCATTTATTTTTATTTTTTTCTTCTATACTCAAATATTTATAAACCTTTAGTAAATATGTCGGATATTTTCTTTATGAAATAAATGCCGGGCGTAAAGTATGATTGATAATTATACTTTTACCATATTTTTACTAACATATTAGCAATAACTGTAATTTTATTTTTTTATATAATAAAAATTACTATTTATAAAAGCCAGTTTTGGAAGAAGAAAAGTCTCAAAAAATTCAAAGTGTATTTCATAGAAAAAAGTATATGTACTTTATATATAAACTATCGGAATTATAAATTAATTATTAAACTATTTTTATAACAAATTTATATCAAATAAGCATATAATTATAGATATATATATAGTGATTATACTTATAAATATATTATAATTTTATTATTACATATATATTAATATAATATATTTGTTACTAATTAATTAACTCGTAATTTTTAATTTCGTATCAATCATCAAAAAATATTTCATCCAGATAGTTTTACAAAAGTAAGTTTATAAATGATTATTTTTTTAAAAAATATAATTAAACGAATTAGGACTTATCTATCCACAGTTTCAAGATTAATGTTTCTGATCGGTGATTAATATTAGATTTTTTTAAAAAAAATAATAACTAAAAATTCTCCATTCTTACGTCCGATTCATCATTTAATTCAGGATTCCAGGATTCTGGAGACTTCAATATCTGCAAAAAAGAGGTAGTAAAAAAAATATAAATTGTTTTTTTATATTAATATTTTAAAAGAAAAAATGAAAAAAACTTAACCCCTGATTCATCATTTATTCCAGGGACTTTTGGCATCTACAAAGAAATGTAATTAAAAAAAAAATTGTTATTTTTTAGTTTAAGAGAAAACATTAAACTTACTTTATTTATTCCAAGATTTTGGAGGACTTCGATATCTACAAAAGAAGGTAAGTAAAAAACATTATTTTTTACATTAATATTTTAAAGAAAAAACATTAAAAACTAACTTCAATTCATCATTCATTCTAAATAAAAGATAATTAAAACTATATTATTTTTTTTTATTTTAATTACAAAAAAAATTAAAATTACCTCCGATTCATCAGATTCATCATTCAATCCAAGATTTCGATGGCTTCAAATGGCTTCAAGTACCTAAAAAGAGAGGTAAAAAATTTATTTTTTTATTTTAATTAAAAAAAATAAATGACCTTCGATTTGTTATTTAATACAGAATATCGAATGACTTTCGACATCTACAAGTCAAGGTAAGTAAAAATATTAAATTTATTTTATTTAAAAAAAGAAAAGATAATAACTTACCTTCGATTTAGAATTCCAGAGTAAACTTTCGTTATAAAAGAGGTAAGAAATATTTAATTATTTTTAAAAATATAAAAAATAGCTTGATCATACAATCTAGCATTTTAGGATTCTAGAGAGACTTCGGCATCTCTACTAATTTTTTTTTTTAAAAAACAATATCTCACTGTTAGAAAGCATCTTTACCATTTACATAACTACTTGCTTGTCCCGCCGTCACAATATCAGCTCCAAAATTTAATATCACTTAATGAATCATATGAATAACAATTTTTCGGAGCTATCGATGCTGAGAAGTAAATAAAAGAGATTTTGTAATTTTTGCTATAGCGCCCAAAAAATTAATACCAAATTCCGAGTATCCTCGAATTTTCAAACTAAAATCCATCTGACAATGGTATCTAAAAGTGAATCGGGTGAATTTTGCTTGTAAGGAAATCAAATCTGTATATCATTTAGATATTGTTAAAGGTCAATAAGATTTAAAAAAAAATGAAATAAATAGAGAATTTATAAATGAAATTACCAAAAGAATACGGTCAAGTTAAAATGGGCTTATAACATCTTTTCTATCAGGTTTAAAGATCGCGTCACGGAACATTCAAACATTTGGTGGGATGTACCCTTTGATTGCATAGTTCTGCAAAAAGTAATTTGCAAAAAATTTATCACTGCAAAAACAAACTCGCAGCAAAAATTATTTTGGTTTTTCAGCAGTTTTACTCAAAAAATTTTCTTTTTCGAAATTTTCATTGTAAAGTTCTTTTCCGCATTCTATAATAAAATGATCGATAGATGGTCATAAAGACTGCAACACGTGAAAATATTACGATAAATAATAGTATTAACCATGACTCGACGCGATTGATTTTTTTTCAAAGACATTTTAATGATTAAGAGGTCGAACATTACTTTTCAACAGGTTAATGAATCTTTTGGTTCTATTGATTATATAAAGGGGTGGCAATAAACATGGGTATCGAAACCGAAACCTCCCGAAACTCTTTAGGTTTTGGTATATAACGAAACCTAATTTTGGAAATGCATTTATTTTTCCGAAACCCAAAACCCGAAACCCGATTTCGAAACTTATAAACTGAAATATGCCAAAACTTATTTTATTGTTTTATAAATTTATTATATTATTACTAATATAATTTCATTACATTATCAATTATATTAATC
>CAMKVN010002459.1:0-13522 GCA_946474995.1 Funneliformis geosporum
AAAATCATGTGATATGACGTAATTTCGACCATTTCGACTTTTCATTTCGACTTTGACCTCCAAAGTTGAAACATTTCAACTTTTGGGTTTTCATTTCGACTTCATGTATAGTTACAGCCTTCTTCGCAGATTTTGAACCTAAACAAGAAGCTAATGCTAGACGACTCAATAGCAAAAGGAGAAAATTCGTATTCTCATATATGGATAACCACAAATGGAATATTTTTTCAGAAAAACTGGATAAATTTATTGATAAAAAACAATTAGATCAGCTTAATCAACTAACTCCTTCATTGGTAAACATGAATCTTTTATGAGAACAGCTCAGAAATACTATCATGATCACTATTACTAAAACCATTCCGGTCCGATAGATTTTTGCAGACCAAAATGAACCTAAACTAAAGTAATTGGTTACCTATTATAAACAAATGAAGAAGTTAAATAAGATCATCCTTAAATTTCGTGCATCAAGGATAAAAACAAAAACATGTCCAATAGGACAAGAATGGATTAACGATTATTCCTCTATTTAATCGATAGTGAAGGATACTAAACTTTTTATTGTAATACTTCCTGATATCCTTGATCCATCCAATATTCAGCACACCAAACTCATTCTCCTTCAATTATATCACAACCTCAAAGCTTTAGCTAGAATCGAAGAAGAATCTTTCACAAGACTGAAATAAAATATCATATTAATCAATGATATTTACAATATGAATCTACTTTAAAGAAAATGATTCAGTCAGCTCTTAGACGTTCAA
Source organism: Funneliformis geosporum (assembly GCA_946474995.1). NCBI lineage: Eukaryota > Fungi > Glomeromycota > Glomeromycetes > Glomerales > Glomeraceae > Funneliformis > Funneliformis geosporum. Next base: position 771 of record CAMKVN010002459.1, read on the forward strand.
AAAAAACCATCGTCTTAAACTATTTTCTCATTAATGATACCAATAATCATCAACTTCTCATCAGCCTACTACATCAATCACAAGCAAGTGGATTCAGCAATTTACTCCAATTGAAGATATCGCTGAAGTCTGGTATGATAACATTATGCAACCTCTAACTTTAAAGAAGTAGATGGCAGTCATCTCACATTTTCCTAATGATAAAACTTCAGGACCATCGGTATTCATAACGAAATGATCAAACACCTAGACCCACTTGTTCAATCTCTCTTATGGAAACTTATCACAATATGTTTTACTCTAAATGATATTCCTTCAGAGTGGAAGTTTGCTCATATTTATCCAATTCCCAAACCCATAAGTTAGGATTGTGAGATTACTAAAACTAGACCTATCACACTGTTAGAATCGCCTAGAAAAGCAATGGTCAAGATTATTACCAACTGTTTATCTTGCATTCTGACCAAGCACAACATACTCAAAGGCAACAATTTCGCTGGATTACCTGGCGGTTCTACTGAAGACCCTATTAAGATCATGAATATGATCATTGAAGACTCTATTGAACACAAAAAAGAAATTTGGATTCTTTTACAGGATCTTTTTAAGGCTTATGATAAAGTCGATCTCAATATTTTAAAATTGGCTCTCAGACAAATTAAAATACCAGAAAACTGTATTACTTGTATCTTAAACCTTTTCACCAATCAACATAACACTGTGTTTACTAAAGATAGTCTTTCAGACTTTTACAATGTAAGAATCAGCATCGATCAAGGAGAGGTAATTTCATCCCTATTGTGGTGTATATATTTTGACCCGTTATTATGTGAAATCAATCGTCATAAAATAGGATACAATTTAAATTACACTTGGGTCTCAGATTTGAATAATATGACCTTATCTTCTCTTTTTGTTGATATTTCATCTCTTGGATATATGGATGATGCGAACTGAATTGCTAGCTCCAAAGAAGATTTTAAATCTATTTTAGATATTGCTGACGAATATTATTCTCTCATAAGTGCTGCAATCAATAAGAACAAATCCAGATTACTTACTAATGCTCTTTTTTTCTGATCCCATTCAGTTAAAATTTGGATTATCCTATATCCCTATTATACCAGTATTAGGTTCAGTTCATTTTTTCAGTGTTTGGATTAATATATTTAATTTATCATTTTGTTAAAAAACAAACCAAGGATACCATCTCCTCTTTTATTACCATCCTCAAATCAAAACCACTCACAGATAAACAACTAATATATATTTTTAATACTATTCTTATGCTCACTTTAGAATACTGTTTACAAATGACATTGCTATTCTTTAATGAATGTAATACCTTCTCTGCTCCTATTCAAAGGTTATTAAAGACTAATTCAAAATTCACCAGCTCAGCTCCAGATTGTCTCTTTAAAGGAAACAACTTTTATAATTTACATGATCTATAGAATCAGCAGATACAAGCATTCTCAACATCTCTTTTGTATTAATTCAACTCCAAAACCATTTATAATGATATTTCTAGGATTAGATTATTTAGATTACAATCAAATAATGGATTATACGTTTTACCTTTAGTTAAATGGAATTTGTTTTACAACAACAGATCCTCTAATAATCTCATTGATGCAACACTTAGTTTTCTTAAACAAAATGGACTAGAAATTTCGTTTGCTGTTCACAAGAATCTTAAAAATGAAATTAAAGGTGGTACAATCTTATTAAATACCATCTTACCTAAACTACGTTGGTTAAACATCAATATATTATCAATAAGTTTTCTCTTTTATTTATTGATCAATTTCTGGATAACGAAGGATCATCTTTGATTAATTGGAAGGAACTAGTAAATAGACCGTGTTACAAAAACAATTTCTTTAAAAAAAATAATGTTCCCAATTTCTATAAATTAGTCAGTAGTTTAGTTTTAAAATCTGATTCTTTTAGATTAGTTTCACAAAATTATAGATTAGCTAATACTAATAGTTTTTTTATAGATTCACATAATTTAGACGTTAATATAGATAATAAAAAATATGAATATATCTCTGCTCTCAATACTCAGTTTAGTCAACCGATCATTGGTAGAATTGCCAGAAAAGTACGAACACATAACAACCTAGTGATACAACATTTCATCCAGTCTGATGTTCACAATAGTTTCTCATCTCTTTATAATAATAGAGCTATCACAAAATGCAAAATATGTGAATTAAACAATGATGAGCTTTTAAATAGTTGTCATAATCCTTCTTATAGTTGGAAGAAATTTTGGCTCACTCTTTCTTTGACAACTTGTGTGCAAGGCTATCATCCTGACCTTATCATTCAAATTACCAAAGCTTCAAAAGTCCATCCAATCAAAGGTAATATTTTTCTGAAATCTTCAGTCACAGATACCATTCAATCCCTTCCGTACATGCTTAAGAGGAAAAATACCATCTGCTCTTATCAACAAACTACAGAGGTTCCAAGCTTTCCTCATGATGATCCACATCCTAAGAATGTTGAAATTATCAAACAGATCGTTATTAATCCCATTCAGCAAGATACTCTCATTTAAATGATTACTAGCCTACAACATCTTTCCTCACTAACTTTTTACACTAATGGATCACTCTCTCATGTCTTCACTGATCTTTATTTAATGGGAATAGGTTGGAGTTGTCTGAATCTTTATGATTCTATGCTTTATTCCTTTAATGCTTCTATCATCAACAACCCTTCATCATCAAGAGCTGAGTTATTTGCTATTATTTCAGCTATCATCACCTATCCTTTGGCTTCTTCTCTTTGAATCTTCACAGATAGTCAGGCTTTAATACAAGGTTTTGATCATTATATTACAAATAATACTTTAACTACAAGATTGAGAGAAAAAATTCCCAACTATGATGCATGGATAATACTGCATTATATCATTCAACAACTTTCTTTGACCATTATTTTTATTAAAATTAAAGGATACTCTGGGCAAAAATGGGTGCTCTTAGCCTGTTTTTCAGCTCAATTACTCTGTCATAGATGACCTAAAACTGATGATGATGTTCAATAATATTACAATTGATTTCTCTTCAAGACAATTCTGAAAAGAACTCAATTCCGCTGAACAATTCTCCTTTTTTATAGACTTATAGAGAAATGCCTCTTTACAATGACTCACAAGATCCTCCTCTGTATCCTGACTTCTTTCTCTCAAAAACTATAATTTGCAAGACAATACACCAACTTTGATCATGTTTATCTAACGAAATAAGAAGGCCTTCAAAAGTAAATTGCTCACTGAAGAACTCTCTACTATAAACAAACTTATTGCTAAACGCCTAGATCTTTACAATAATTGGAAATTGTATCAACTGCAACAATGCTAATGAAGATCTTGCTTATCTATGGACCTGTTCAGCTAACCAAGCCACTATTACTGATCTTCAAGCTTCACTAAGAAATTTTTTGAATCAAACTATTATCAGTAAGTTGGAAAAGAATCCTGACCATCTTGTCCTATTTTATTCTTTAAAAACTTAGCTTCACAATTGCATTGATTTCCTGTCTCGTTCAGATTCATTTTATCTGTTGATAAAAGGATTAATTCCTTCTGAACTTTTTCACTTATTATGTTCTTTATTCATTCTGAACAATACTTCTTTTATTATTGGCTTAACCACCAATCACCTTATTCAACTTTTTCATGACTTAATTTGGCTTTCCCGATGTAATAAACTGATCAATAAGGAAAGATCTTTAGGAATCTCTTCAAGACAAAAAAAATTGAAGAAAAAGAAGAAAAAAGAAATCAGCTACGTTTGTTAACACCCCCATCATTTATAACACCAGACTTCCTTCTCAGAATTTGATTACAAGATTAGAGATTTGAAAGTCTTGAGTAACTCTGACCATCAAGTTTGATAACTCTTGGTTAGATTTCGTTACTAGGTACTGATAACTTCATTTGAATTTCTTTATGATAACTTGATCATCAAATATGGATTTTTTGATTCTGTTAGAAGGAAATTCCAGTGATTAGTTGATCTAAATAGGTTTGAGCTAATTTTTTTAGTAATAGAATTACGTGAGATAGTCATAGTTTTGTCTTCTTATTTCTACTTTATTTTTATTTTAATTGTATTGTAATAGCATATAAAAAATTAATAAACTTATAATAGTACTACATCATTAAAAAAACCCTCCCATTCGATTTCTTGCATCTAAATGAATCTAATGAGCTAATATTTATTGATTTTGGATCATCCAATCTTATTATTAAATTCTACTTTAAATAAAGGAGTCTGAATTTTAAAATTCGATCGCAAATATCTCAAAATTGACTGACCCAAAATCAATCAAAAAAAAACTATTTCTCCCAAATGTCCATTTTACTAAAAAAGATTGACAAAAAATAAAAATTATGCTAGTTACTAAAGCAACTTCCTTTAAATAACAACCAAAAAAAACTTATTAACAAAACAAATGAAACACTTCAGTTTATAATTCCAATAATTCAAGCTCCTCTTTAAAAACAACTAAAATCAACGAAAATAATATTTCTTCAAAAAAACAAAGAACACCTTCAAACAAAGATTTAATTAACCTAGAAATTGAAAAAATTATTTAAACGTAATGATAATGAACAATAACGAACTATTAATTGAACAATCAAATATCAATAAATATTTCTTCTACCTTGGAAACGATGTTCATACAACTTCAAACTCCACTCCTTTCAACTCTAATACTTCAAAACAGATCACAAACGACTTTATGCATGTTTCAAATAACACTAACAACATGTTTGATGATACTGGTTTTGAATATATTCTCCTCACCACTGATGAAGAAAAATAAAAACAATCTTGATCCGATAAAATCAAATAAAATGAAGGGTTACATAACCAAGAAAAATAAAGGGCTTCTTACAATATCATCATTACTTCTATCTATTTTTTCACGAATAATAACACGTCAGACATAAAATGAAAAACAATCACTGAAAAATGTACTGTATAGCACTGCTTATAGTATCCTCCTTTGAACGTATCTCCAATTTAAAGAAGCCAGGTACTTTATTAGGCATCAAAATTTTGACCTATATTAAGACCCAGATACAATTCAATTTAATCACACGTAATTTGTATAAGACCCAGATATATATACTATTTAATTATATTATAATAAATTTTTTATTAAATTTAATACTTTATTATATTGTATTTCAATATTAATTATTAATCATATCGGCTGATCAGAAAAGTATTACATAGCAATTGAAAAAATTTTTCATTTCTGAATTTTATTAATGGGTCTCTGTTATGTTGGTGAATTCACTATTTGTTATTAATAAAATATAAATATTTATGAAAATTTTCAAAGACCAATCTGTTATACTGTTTAAAAACCCAAAATATTTTTATTGACAATCAACTAATAAGCATTACATAGCATAAAAAGTATTTATTAATTGCAATTTATGTTAATATAATTAAAACTTTAATTTTTGCACTAAAAAATTTATTAATATTGCATTTTATTAGAAAAACTCTAAATTTGAAAATCTGCTACAAAAATTATTATACTGATTTATTCCCAAACTTGAATTATATTGCACTCTTTATTTCTTTTATAATATTCTGATTCACTATCCTCTGATTCACAATCATTATCATTTTCTTTATCACTATCATTGTCATCTTCTTCTTCAACTCCCCTTTCTGGATTATTTATATTTACAATTTTAGATAAATCAAAAATTAAGTCATCTTCTAATCCATCAATAGCATTTGAAACACCACAACATTTGAATAAACGTTTGATCATATTAGGATCAATAGCATCCTAACTATACATGAAGTCGAAATGAAAACCCAAAAGTCGAAATGTTTTGACTTTGGAGGTCAAAGTTAAAATGAAAAGTCGAAATGGTCGAAATTACGTTATATCACATGATTTTTTATATATAGAAAAAACAAAAACAAAAGATATATGATCTCGGTCAATATCACTCCGATTCGAATAAAACAGCTACCATTCGATTCCCCGCGACTAGACGAATCCAATGGGCTAACATTCATTGATTTTGGATCAGCCCATCTCGAGATATTTGTGATCGTATTTCGAAATCTGAATTCCTTTATTTTAAGTAGAATTTATTGATTCATAATTTCGGCCGATAATACAATTGCGATTATTTCGAGATTGGATGATCTGAAATCAATGAATGTTAGCCCATTGGATTCGTCTAGTCGCGGGGAATCGAATGGTAGTTATTGCATTCGAATCGGAGTGATATTGACCGAGATCATACATCTTTTGTTTTTTTTTGATTTTTCTACATATAAAAAATCATGTGATATGACATCATTTCGACCATTCTGACTTTTACCTTCAATAGTCAAAATGATTTTGATCATTTTGACCATTTCGGATATCCGAAATGATCTATTTCGATTCGACTTCATATATAATCCTAACTCTCTCTTACCCAATTGCCACAAGTAAATAAGATGGTCTTTTAATTTTTCCAGTTGGAGTATACTCTTTGATAGCTTCATTCATTCAATTATTATAAAGATGTCGTACCTATTTATTCAATCAAGTTAATAAAGCATTAATCATTTAAATAATATTAGTACCATTAAAAATGAAATTACCTTAGCTTTAAAAGGTTTATTTAGTGATACATCTAGTGGTTGTAAATGAGTGATTAATCTGTTTGGAATAACAGCTAAATCAGTATTTTTTCTACGAAACTTACATTTTACAATATCAGTTTTATGTGCAGAAAATGAATCTAATACTAAAGAGATCGTGGATTATTTGCTTGACCTGCACATCATGACCAAACATTTTCTATCCACCAACCTATCTCATCTTCATTCATCCAACCCTTTGGATTAGCATGAATAATTACCCCATCAGGTAGTATTCCGCACGGATCAGATTAGATCAGATTTAGGCAAAATCTAATTTGATCTGAATCTGAAAAATCTGAATATGAATCTGAATCCGTATCTGAATCTGACAAATCTGAATCTGTATCTGTATCTGACGGATCAAAAAATTTTTTAACAAAAATCTGCTTCCACCGTTCAGAACAGCATTTTAATGTTAAACAACAATCTTGTTGTTTTTTTAACAAAAATCCGCCTCTGACATTCGGATCGGCATTTTATTATTAAAATTTAATTGTTTAATAATAAATGTTGCGTCTGATTTTTAGGGCGGCATTTTAATATAAAAAATTAATAAAAATTAATTTTTTTATTAATAAATGCCGCTTCTGACTTTCAGAATGACATTTTAATATTAAAATTATTAAAAATTAAAGATGCCAGCTGAAACTCCCTCAAAATAATTTCATCATATTCCTTACTATGTTTTTAATATAGTTTCGGCTAATTTCAGGTTTCAGGGTTTCATCGTACCCCTCATTATATTTTTAATATAGTTTCAGCTGTTTATTAATTGCCTTTTTTGAGTTTTGTCCCTCATTTTTATTAAAAATGAATTTTTAATAATAAATGCCACGTCTGATTTTCGGAGTGTCATTTTAATATAAAAAATTAATAAAAATTAATTTTTTTATTAATAAATGCCGCATCTGACTTTTGGGACGGCATTTTATTATTAAACATTAATTTTTTTAATAATAAATGTCGCCTCTAACTTCGGGATGGCATTTTGTTATTAAAAATTAATTTTTATTAATTTTTTATTAATAAATGTTGCCTTCGACTTTCGGGACGACATTTTGTTATTAAAAATTAATAAAAATTAATTTTTTAATAATAAATGCTGTGTCTGATTTTTGGGTGGCATTTTATTATTAAAAATTAAAATTTTTAATAATAAATGTCGCGTTTGACTTTAGGGCGGCATTTTTTATTTCAAGTCTAACAAATCAGATTGAATCCAAATCCAAATCCGATGGATTGAATCTGAATCCAAATCTGAATCCGTCAGATTGAATCAGATTTTTTGCAGAACACTACTATCAGGGAACTATTCTTGCAGAATATTTACAAGTTTGAATATAATTACTGATGTCAATTTCGTTCCATCAGCCATACAGCTTAAAACAACAGTAAAGTTTGTCCTTTCATGCCCAGTTGATAAAATTGAAACAGTTTTAGTATCATGTTATTCAACTGTAGTATTGCTTAGTAAATTAAATGATAGCAGTGTCTCATCCATATTTGCAATTAATAATAATAGATATTGATACTCTCTTCTACGAAAAAGGACATATGATAAAAAATTATTTGTTGCTTAAGATAGTTATCTGGAAGTCATTAAGCAACTGTAGTTTTTCTTCTATTAACCAAATTATGATGAGACATAAAGCCATTAACCCATTTTTGTGAAAACTTTGTTTCATTTATATTTGGATACATTGCTTAATATGTTGTTCTTTTAGCAAAAGAGTGTGCCTTTGCTTAAATCATATAACGAGTAACTATTTTTAATTGACTTCAAGATTCTTTAAACCAATTCCTGAATTCAATTTCGAGTTCTGGATATTTTGGATGTGAACCTGAAGTAAGCTTTTGAATATAAGAAACTACTCTTATTAGTTATTCTTTATTATTCAGCCACTTACGAAGTTGCTTTGTTTCAATTTCAAATTTATTTGCTGTTACGCGTTTGCTATTACCTCATTTATAATATGCAATTATCATTAACTTCTCTTTTGCTGACCACTGACGCCTTATTTTTTTGTAATTTCAGCATGACAAACTTGAATATTACCATGAACCATGTTTCTAAAATGAAACACTTATAATTTTTTAGTATAATATAAATTTATAAAATTTATGAAATCAGTTATTTAGAAAATATTTCAGAGAAATATAATGAAAAAATAACAAACACGAACAAATTCACACATACTGTACCATTTTAAATTAATAAAGCCAATTGAAGCCTTTTCTAGCTTTATGTTGCTAAATTAATCAAATAAATGTATTATATATTAATAAAAAGAATGTATCTTACAACTATTAAATATAAATGGATATATTGCAATTTTTAAATATATTAAAAGATTCTAATACATTTGACTGAAAATGTTAAAGCAATTTTCTAAACATATTATATGTTAAAGCAATTTTTTGAACACATATTTCAAGATTTGCCATATATTACTAAATTAGGATAATGAACTGTATAATATACCCCCTGTAATATAATACCCTTTTTATAATATCCTACCAGTTAAAATACCCAGTATCTCCTAAAGTACCTGCAGGTATTATATAATTTTTAAATTGGGTATTTTATATAAGACCTAGGGTATTTTGGGCAGTATTATACGATACATTATTAATTCCTTATTTGTTAAATACAATGGTTATCAAGACTCTACCTACGTTTTCAAATTTAGAAAATTCACAGTTTATTTTCGTTCAATAAAAAAATGACACATACTATCACAAAAGTATAGAAATATAATATAATCCTATATTTACAATCGTTGACCTTACAGCTAAAAAACTCAAATAAGATGCCAAAAAGGGAAGGACTCTTAAAGTATTAGACATTCCCGTATTTGTTAAATCTGATGTATTACGAAACTATTTTTTCAGATATAAAGTGATCACTAAATTTTTAATGATTGTTAGGGATCTATGGCAGATCGCCTTTATCGTATTCGAAAATGCTGATATCATCAAAACATTCTATGACAAATTTTGGTCAATCAAATTTCTTGATACCACTCTTAGAGTTGAACTAACTGATCTTAATCCAATGCAAATCATCTTATGACAATAATATGAATTAAAACTTACTGGTTTTCCTTTTAATATTGACCAATAATAATTAGATGACTTTCTTGCACATATTAATGCTAGGACATGTTTTATTCTACATGACCAACAATACTGACTCAGACTATATGCTTTTATAAATTTTGCAACTCTCAAAGATCTTGATGCTGCAGTGATGCAGTCTCAAAAATTTAAAGGAAAAACTTTGTATTGGATGGAGCCATCTACCAAACAGTGTCAAAGTTGCAAAGCTTCTAGATATAAATACTATCCAATCCTTACAAACTGCTCTATGATAGATTTAAATCAAAACCCTACTATTTCTCATGAAACACAACATTTAATAAATTTAACAGTTCTATGTCATACATCAACACTCTCAAAAACTTTCCACACAAGAAAGATGACAAACAATTACCTCCAATAATATCTAATACTAGTTGAAATCATTTCATTCAGCACTAATACCATTCAGTTATCATTCAGCCGATTCAGTCATATGATTTGGCAAAATTCAGCTTAAGTTACAAAAATTGATAGTAATTTGTTACACTACATATAATTTAGCATTATTTTGGCATTATATCTTTCATCAAACATTCAGCCGATTTGGTCATGTGATTCAGAAAAAATTTGGCCTAAGTTACAAAAATCAATAGTAATTTGTTACACCACACATAATTTAGCATTATTTCAGCATTAAGACCTTTCAGTTATAATAATCAGCAAAATTTTAGTTAGACTTAAGATTTGGCAACAAATCGACTATATTTCACTGGTCGAAATCTGTTAAGCCGATTTTTGTGAAAATTATAAAAACATTCTGAGAGTAATTGTCCCTAAAGGAACAATACATTCATTCCAAAAAAGATGATAGAAATTGTCTCAAAAAGAATGAACAATCGTCCCAAAGAGATGATAGAAATCGTCTTAAAAGAAACAAACATTCATTCCAAAAGAGACGATAGAAATCATTTGAAAGAATGATTTTTTCATCATTCTTAAGGAATGATACATCATTGTTCTGAAAGAACGATTTTTTCATTGTTCTTTTAGAACAATATTTTACATTATTCTATTGGAACGATTTTTTATATCGTTCTTAAGAAACGATTGAATTATTATTCCTTTCGAACGATTTTTTATATTGTTTTAAGGAACGATAGAATCATCGTTTATTTTGAATAATTTTTTATATCATTCTTAAGGAACGGTCGAATCATCGTTCCTTTCAAACGATTTTTTATATCATTCTTAAGGAATGATCGAATTATTGTTTCTTTCAAACGATTTTGTCATCGTTCAGTTGATTTTGCAATTGGATGATGCAAAATCATCCATTTGTAGCATTTATGATAAATGGGTTAGTACGTACAAAAATCATGCTGCGGGACTATATAAATCATATGATCAAAACCTGATTTTTGTACGTACTAACCCATATAGTAGATTTAATTTTATTTACCAAAGGGGAGAAAGATCTTAGAGACCGCTGAAATATTAATGAAATTCTCCCAGATTTGAATATGCATTACTGCTTAATCAATGGAAAACAAGGATTGAATCGTATTATGCGTAATTGGAACAAATATCATTGGCGAAAATTTTTCTGTTGCCATTGTATGATTACTTCATTCTCAAGATTAGATCTACTCCAAAAGCATATAAAGCACAACTGCTATGGACGAAACAATCCTAATGCTAGGCAAAGAGAAATCTTCTCTGAAAAGAGGATACATATCATGAAATTCAAAAACTATAGGGCTATGGAAAATGTTCCATTTTATTTCATAAAGGATCTAGAAGCGGATAGTGATCCAGTAGAGAAAACTATTGTCAATGAAAAACTGTTAAACTACAAAAGCAGAAACCCAATAGTTACGGCTATACTTTAATCCAAACGGATGGGAAACTTACAAAAGAAGTTATCAGGTGAACTCCAAACTCAATTGTAAAGTCATAGAAAAGTATGCAATAAAACTTAGAAGTAATAATCAAGCTAAAGTTGCACAATCCAGAAAAAATAAAGATAACAGAGCGTGCTGGTAGACATATAAATCTGCTGTAAGATATTATATATGTGAAGGACTTCTACATGAAACCTGATATAATAAAGTAAAATATTTCGATTCAACCAGAAAATTCATAGGTGGAGCACATCATGGCTATGTTAAAATCAAGTACGAAGCCACAAAAGAAAACCTAATGGAAGCTATGTATTGTACAGAAAGCTTGAGTATAGAAGAGAATGATTTATTCAAAAAAGCAATCGAATGTTATTTATGTAAGATGAAACTTCAAGCTGATATAAATGACAACAGGGTTAAAGATCATGACCATTTCACTGGAAAGTATTATAGCCCAGCACATCATGGCTGTAATCTTAAACTTCGAATAAAGCCAGAAAAGATTAAGATTCCATTGATCTATCATAGTGGAAAGCATTATGACTTTCATCATGAAATAAGGGAACTAGGTCTAGTTAGTGATAATAAAATTAAAATAATTGCGAACAATATGGAGAACTACAAAATGATAGTAATTTGTCAGATAAAGTTTATAGATTCCTGCCAATTCCAATTTCTATCATTAGAAAAAGTAGCATCTAATTTGCGTGGTCAAGAAAAGACTTTGAAGCAATTAGCAAGGTGTTTCCCAATTATGGTGCAGAGTATTCCACAATATTTACTTCCGTTACTCACACAAAAAAGTGAGTACCCTTATGAGTTAAATGATCCAAAACACTTATCTAGAACAGAGCTTCCATTAAGAAAAGAATTTAACACAGTACTAGGTAGGCTAAACTATTGCGAATATTATTGTAAAAAGTACAAGCATGAAATAAAGGGTAAAAAGTGTAATGGAAAATGTAAGGAGGATGATTTAAAGGAGGTTGACAATTGTGAGCACTGTAAACGGATCTACAAAGTGATCTGCAAAATCGATCTACAAAAGGGATTTGCAGAATTGATCAACAGAATGATT
>CAMKVN010002460.1:0-13514 GCA_946474995.1 Funneliformis geosporum
AATAAATTTGTAACAATCAGAAGCTTATTGTTATAAATGTATATTTCTTATAATTAAAGTATTATATTAATGTAAATCATATTAATAATAAAATTCTTTTTATTATAATTAATCGGGATTACTTATTTGTATAAAATAAACAATTATAAAATTACCTGTATTATACAAATTTAATAAAATGTTACCAATTAAAATATGCTATTTGTATAATAAGTAATAATAAGAATATTCCTATTGATGACTTAGGGATAACCTGATTGGAAACATAATGTTAATAAATTGATATCAATAAGAATAACCCTATTGATATCTTTATAACACCCAATTGGAACCTTATTGTATTCTATTTGCGTCATTAATCATCATCAATCAGGATCACCTGATTCTAAAAAAAACAAAAAAATAGAGGACCAATCAGGTCAAATCTGGTAATCCAGATTTGACCTGATTGGTATCCTTTTTATTATTGTTTAACTAGTGTATGCTTTCGTCTGGTGAATGTTCAACGGCTGTAAAAATTCAAAAAAGCTTAAAAACTAATAGTAAAATTGCTGTTAGCACAAACACAGTAAGGCGTATATTACGTAGAAATAGTCTTTCCTTAAGAATCAAACAAAAAAGCCATATTTAAAAAAACACATCGTCAGATACGCCTAAATTTTGCTAAAAAAATAAGAATTAAGGAATTAAAGAGTAGAGCAAAGTAATTTGGTCTGATAAATCCAAATTTATAATATTTGAATCTGATAGATGTAAGTACTGCTGGAAACGGCCAAATAAATAACTTTTTGATCGATATATAATTCCTACAGTAAAGTTTGGTGGGGCTATATCATGATATGGGGATGTTTCTCTTTTTTTGGAATTGGCAACATTATACGAATTTATGGGACTATGAATAGTAAATTGTATCAGCAAATCTTAAATGAAAACCTTTTTGAAACCATCCCATGGTATCATTTAGATAAAAATAATACTATATTTCAGCAGGATAATGATCCTAAACATACAGCTAACTTAACTAAACAGTGGTTTGAAGATAATAATATTAATGTTCTCGAATGTTCACCATAATCACCAGACTTAAATCCAATTGAGCATTTATGGAATGAGATTGATAGGTGTTTAAGATGATTATCCACGGGAATTCATACACAAGATCAGCTTTGAGATGCAATACAAAAATCTGGGTTGATATAGATATTGCATTTCTTACCAAATTAATAGAAAGTATGCCTGAGTGTATTAATGATGTAATAAATGCAAAGGGAGGTTACACCTAATGGTGAACTTTTAATTTAAAAAAAATTTTGGGGTTTTAGATTAATTTTTTATTTGAAAAATTTATTTAATATCGTTTGTATTAGAAACTATCAAAAGAAATGCATCACGAAAAATTGATCAATTTTTTATTTTTTTTAATTTTTGATTATTAAATAAATAAATAAATATTTGTTTTATATTCCTCTGGATATAATAAATTTAAAAATCAAAGTTTTTAATTTTTTATTGCCTGTGTGTAAAATAATTAAATTTTAAAATTTTTAGTTCAGATGATACAAATCATTTGGCAGCTACTGTAGGTATCATATATTAAATATATTAGACTTAAATTTTATTCTATTTTTAATATTTAGAATACATCAAATATTATTATAGACAAATCAAATAATGAATATAGATCTTATTATATTTGTTCATAATGCTTCAATTTACAAGAATTTACATGATTATTTTTTTGAATATTAAAGTAATAGAAATAAATTATTTTCATGTAATAATAAACATAAAAATAATACAAAAAAAGTATTTGAACTATTTAAAATATGGATTTTTAATATAATAGTATTAAACAAAAAAATAAAAGGGAAAAAGTGATTGAAAAGAAAGATTATTAATTATATTATATTCTGTATTATTCACATTTAATCAATAATTATCATAAATACAACATATTTTTTTATTATAAACTCAATCTTCTTACTCACAATATAACTTTTTTTTTTCATCATAAACACAAATTTTCTTTTATTACAAATACAAAATCCTCTAAGTTTATTATTAATAAAAATAGTTTTACATCTTTTAAAAATTAATATTACAGAAAATATGAAAAAAAGTATGATTTTACATTAGAAATATCAAAATTAACTGAAAAATCTTTGTAAATCACAATATGAAATCAAAAAATAAATATATAATAAAAAGCAATAACTTGAAAATCAAAACTGATTAGAAAATTTCTAATATAGTTTTCCATTTTTTTTAATAAATATTTTTTGATAGATTGATTATTACTTTAAAGAAAAAAATATGAAATAGTAAATAAAATAGAAAATAAAGAAATCGTGAAATAAAATCTTTTGATAAAATTAATGCAAAAAAGAAATCAACATTTTTTATTTCAATATTATTAACAATTATATTTTCTAGTATAGAGTTAATAATTTTATAATTTATGATGTTACAATATGAATATTAAGAATTAATAAAAATTTAATAAAAAAAATTATAGGTAAATCATGTAATAAAAGAAAGAATAATTATTTATTAAAAGAAAGAAAAATATATAGATAAATTACAAACTAAAAAAAACATAAGACATAAATTTCAGAAATAAATAAATTAGATAAATTAGTTACCAAAGTAATAAATATCTGAAGGATTGAATAAAAGGTTAAAAAGTCAGATAATTAATAAACTGAACAGAAAATCTTATAGAAAGATAGAAAATAAAATAAAATAACACAAAAATATTAAAAAAATTACATAAAAAGATATGAAAATGATGATTTATATTACATGAAAGTAAAGGTCTTCCCTAAACTGTTTTTAGAAAATTTGAGTTTCAAGATGTTTGAGATAAAACTATTTGTTTATAATAAATATCTTTACCTAAACTTCTAATAAGTTTTCCTAAACTCAATTAAGTTTTATCAAGTTTTAGATTTAAAAAAAGTCATTTTAAAGGTTTTGAAATAGTTTTTAAATTTTTAAGTTATACTTTAAAATAGGTTTTGAATAGCATTATTACATGAAAGCTTATGTAATATAAAGGTACTATAATAATAATAATTATAAGAAGAAATTACAGAAAAAAGAAGAAGATCAAAACAAGTAATACAAATTTATTAAAATCATTAAATGAAATTCCAAAAATAATAAAATTAGTAAAAATTATAGGAAAATATAATATAAATAATAGAAATTTGTATCAAGAAGATGCAGTTCAATTTTTTTAATTATTTTTTATGTTCGTTGTTAACTTAAACGGTTTATCATTAAATTAACTAAGATTACTTGCTAACAGGGAATTTAAGTACGTCTAAACTATGAAGAAATAAACACAGATTAGTTATGTTGAAGGGTTAGATCGTCTTTATTAATATAGATTTAAAGAAGTATAAAATTGTATATTGAGCAAAAATATAATTGTTAAGAGATAAATGTTATTGATTTATTAGAGAATTGTAGCGATTCTGCCATTTATTGAGGCAGAAATACAAGATATTTATATAAAATACATCAATGAAATAGATATTTAATATAATAAAGAAAAATAAGAAATTAAAGATATATAAGAAATTATAGATCACTAAGATCGCTAAGAAACTAGAGAAATTATAGAAATCATAGAAATTAAAGAAAGTTGAGATCCATGATCAATGGAATCATTATTCGCTAATTATAATTAGCGCAGTACTAATACGTCATAACTAGACTATTACTAATAACTTTCTTCTCCAATATCCGAGCTTCTATGATAATACCAGCTTCTTATACAAGTTATTGATATTGTGATCAGCTTAATTTAGAGAGTATTCCAACTGATATATATTTAGTCCTTGGTATTTGTTCTATCTCAACCAATTCAAAAAGGTAGTAAACTCATAATGTAGTTTGTTAGTAGTATGTCGTAAGGAGATTCATACATTATGTCCATTCTGCAGGAGTAGTCATTTTGGTTTCAATTACTTCTCCTAGATACCAAAGAATTATCATAGTTTCTACTCGATTTCTTAAACTTTTAGCTCTTCAGAGTTGCCTCAACAAAGAATTTATTTGTTGCAATGTTGTATCATTTTGTTAATGAAAAGGTGGCATTATCGTTGGATATATAGGTTCAGTTTGATGAAGGTCTTCAAGAATTTTTGTGTAAGAACTTATGATATTTTATGGAACAGGAGTTCAATCATCCCTACTTATATACTTTTTCAAAAGATTTCCATTTACAGGGGCTTTTAATAATCATCTATCTAATTGCCTTAGATAGCTCAGTAAATTTATCATTCAATCATGCTGCAGAATGTATCTAGCAAATATACAGATATTAAAAAATTATCACTTATAAATTAAAGTAGATAAGTAACTTCTAAACTTATATAAGCTGGACTTTTAATTATAAAAGAAGCAGCAGATCATTTAGAATGAAAAACAAAAGCTGGAATAATAAAATCAACAAATCGTATGAATGAGTTTTAGTTTTAACTAATTTAGGAAGAGAATTGGTTTCTTAAATTGATTTAGGATTAGCTAAGTTTAATTGTATTAGTATTAGATCATGTATTATTTTAGTAATAGTAATGATTGTCAGAAATTATGTGATTGTACAGAAAGGTATAACATACATTGTGAAAATTAAACTTTACCTAACAATTTAAGAAATGGAAATAACATACATCTTTGTAAAGTTTCAGTTATTTTAGAATATTAAATATCTTGATTAAAATCTGAAATACCATTATGAATTCATATTCAAGGAGTTTATCATCCACTTCAACATTCTTTAAGTAATATTATACCTAAAATTTCATACATAAATCTTACTTATGCAGTTAGAGATATAATTGCAATTGCTATTAGTAAACAAATTGATTATAGGATCGCAAAAGGTATCAAAGTATAGACATTGACACTATTTAATGATACTTCAGAAAAAACTATTAGTTGTGATAATAATAAATTCTGATAACTTATTATTAGGGATTATAAAAATTAAAGAATAATACTGGTTCTTGGATTCAACTTGATTCTTTAATAAATAATACATTAATACTTTAAGGCTTTATATTATATTATTAGATAGCAGACATTAATCAGATAGCCAATTCACCTAATTGATATTATTAGTTTACATTTTCTGACAAATTTGGCTAAAAAATACTTATGATTCTGATAAAGTTTATATTAAATAGATGGTAAATATGATTTAAATATAGATTGTGCTCTAATATTATCAATTATTATTGAAAACAATACTGTTTATAGTTTACCTAATTTACCTAATGCATATGGTATATGGTAAGTAAAGTTTAATTATATATATAATTTTATTATTATTATTAATAAATATAAAATATTATGGTATTATGCAATAAGAAAAAAAATTGTCTATAAAATTGGCTCTTAATACTATAAAAAAAAATATTCTGTGTGATAATTAATTTTGGAAACACAAGTGTACTATGAAGATCTCTTATCTAGAAATGGTTTTCAATGGCTTTGTGAATGTCAAAATAGTAATTTGAAACTATATATTATGATAGATAAGCATAGATAATCTAAACTTACCATTTAACTTATTTTATATAAACTAATTTCACATTATGAAAACCTTTGGCTAAAATTTGAATAATTGGTATATATTAGCAAAATTTAAATAAGTAACTTATACTAACTTATTTTTTAATAAAGTTGATTACTAAATAATTTAGATATCCTATTATATTAGCATTTAAAATTGTAGGTCATTGTTGAACTGAAAGAATCTGCAATTGAAATGGTTCAATTATACAATGGATTTATAAACTCTCTTTCAATTGAAAAAAAAATAAACTAGTAGATGATCTATCAAATAATTGGATGTGCACTGAATGGTGGATGAGTTTTATAGATGCAAATTGCATTTCTAACAATATAACAGATGGATTGCCAAGGACTACAAACAACTATACAGAAAGAATTAATTGAACTATTGAAACTGTATATAGTGGTAAATAAATACTATTAACATTTGTTGAGAGAATGTATGGAATTAAATTTCAAAGTGAAACTGTAATAAATTATAAAGATTTAAATAGATTTGAGTCTGGTTTGGTTACTTTATTTAATACTCAAACTATTGAACAGGTAATAAATTTGTTTTAATATATAATTATAATAAATATTCTTAAATTGATTAATCTTTAAATACTTTAACAAACTGAAGAAATGATTTATTCTGATAAGCTTCGAAGATTAAATCAAGGATTGGATTTTCTTCTTAATTTGGTTAAAAAACCTTTGAATCCAAATATTTTTTTATTAAGAAAAAATCCAATAATTTATTAATATCTTCATATGATAATCAACCTTTATACTATACTTATATGATAAAATTATATGAAAATTAAATAACATGGGTGGTGTGCTATTAAAATTGAGGTACGGATCATATGATTTACTATGTTTCGTACCTCAATTTTAATAGAATACCACCCACATGATCAATTTTCTTATGAAGTCTTTATTGTCAGAGCATATAAAGCTAGATTCAGAATTTTAAATATGTAATATTATTACTGGTGAATGTTCATGTTAGGAATATTTATGGAATAGTTCATTACGTGATAAATGTAGGCATTGTCATGCAGCTATTTTATTTAAAGAAACACAACAAAGAGAATATATTGAGATTGTGAATGAAGCAAAGTAAGTACTTGCTCAATTTTTTCATAACAAAGAACGAATAATTCTCGCGCCTGTAATAAATAATGTGATTTGAATCAGGGTGCCATTGAGGATTCTTTTACAGAAATCACCAGATTATATAACTTCCATAATCAAAAAGCAACGTCTCCTTAATCAAAAAGATATGCATGAAAACTGTGTAAAGTTGTGTGAAAGTCATGGTGCGAAAAAAGTTACATCAGCAATATGTTAGATAAAGATAAAATTTAACGAATTATTTAATTATGATAATTATGAAGCAATCCTCATGAATCTAAAGATGATATTCTAAAGATCTAAAAATTATTTCTAATAAAAAATAACCAATTAATTGTGCGGGCTTATAAAAAAATTGATTACAGACATGTGATGTGCTTAATTATTAAAAATTCTCACGTTTTGGTTGATTTAATTTTTTTAATAATTAGACAAAGATCGGACACAAACTTTAATATACGTCATAAATTATTACTGCGGAAATTGGAAATATAAATACTATTCTTTTTTCTGAAACACTTGCCCTTATCGCGTTAATTTCTTTCTCAATAAAAGTAAAAGTTCTTATTCAACAAACTTTTGTACTAAACCTTCAAAAAAATAAAAAGAAAAGATGGCTAGCACTAGTGTTAAAAGCATGGACAAAAGCAAATCAACTGAAGTTGTAAACAGTGTTGGGAAAGGTATGGGTAATAATGTACCGGTCGCAAATAATTTTTCCAGATCTTCAAGGGTATTTTTTTATTTTTATCTTTATTCTTATTTTTTATATTTGACATTTAATAAGATATTGATTCTTCATTTACATTGCAATTCACCTTTAGGCTGGTCTTTTTTTTCCAGTTGGACGTATTCATCGTTATCTTCGAAATGGAAATTACGTGCGTCGCGTCGGTTCTGAAGCACCTATTTACCTTGCTGCAGTTCTTGAATATTTAACAGCGGAAATACTAGATGTTGCTGGTAAAGCCGCACATGATAAAAAGAAATCAAAGATATTTCCTCGCCATATTCAATTGGCTATACGTAACGATAAAGAATTGAATAAATTACTTGGAAAAGCTACTATTGCTCAAGGTGGTGTCTTGCCCAACATTCATCAAAATTTATTACCAAAAAGATCCAAGAAAGGTAACTTTTAAAACCTGATTTTATTTTATTTATTTATTTATTTATTTTTTAACAATAAATTTTGATGAAATGATTTATGAATTTGAATCATTAATCTTAATAGTTGAAAAGCTCCACGACCAGAAGGTGATGACGAAGAAGAAGCATCATAAATCTCCCCTTTTTACTTGAATCGTGTTTAAAAGGTCTCGGAACATCATAAAATTTCTTGCATTTTTTAAAATTTCATCACTCTTTCTGTAATAGGTACAAGCATATTGATACAATGTAGAAAGGAAATAATCGCACCAAACTTTTTTTTTATTAATTAAATAAAATGCACGTGTTCATATAAATGAACTTGCTAAATTCACTAAAAGAAAAAAATATTTAATCAAAATTGCAATCATGTGATTTTTTTTATATGTTGTAATTACGTAGCACATTCTCATTCCCACTGCTTAAATATAATAGATTCTTTTACTTTTCGTCAGTTGTGATTATTACGACATACGGCTCGAACCTAGCCTATCATACTTGTTGAAGATCGGCATTTTTGATCGCAAAGTTGGTAAAATCACATTATATAATTAACTGGAAACGTTCCTTCTTTTTTTTCTTACGACAACTCATATTGACAAGGCCAAAAAAAAAAAAAAAAATGTTTGTGTTGAACCTTATTAACGTTTAATATTCTTTATTTTATTAGACACAATAACGGCGAAATGGAAGAAGGACAAAGTTGGGTATAATATTTACAGTAATTGTTTTTGTTATTTTTATTATATTATTTTTTTTCTCCGGTATAGACAAGTGACGGACGAACGGTTTAGCGGCTAGAGTTATTCTTGAGAGGTACTTGCCAACTTTGTTGGGCTTTCAAGGAGGCGCGACGGGAAGGGGGTCGACGGTAACCTACTCGAGAGAAGGTGGTTTTTTTTCGGTAAGGGTCTGCTTTTTTAGAAGAGAAAATTGCTAGGTATCTTCCTTTACGAGTCGAGAAAACCGCTTTCCTAGGCCTGGCTTCTACCTCTTCCTGAAGGGTCACTCTTGGGTTACCTAACCATGCAATGCTCTGGCTGCAGTGGATGTAAGTTGTTTTTATCTTTATGTTCTTTGGTCTTGTCATATGAGTTGTATGGTCATCTTTGAATAGCAATTACAATAATGATTAATGTATTAAACAAGAATGTATAAATAATGTTTATAATATAAATAAAGTTTTTATTAAAAAAAAAATTTATCGAATGTCAATTATTAATTATTAAATACGAATCAACTATACGGTTGAAGATTTTAGTAATAATATTGAATTTTTTGGCCTACATTATGGCATTAAGAAATTAACTGTGTATGAAAATTGGGAAAAGCAATTATTTTTTGACGTTTCAGCATTGGCTCGTTTTATTCAAGAATTTATCCCATTTATCCCTTTTAGGAAGGATGGTGAGTTCACTTGGAAAGTTTATTTATCTTTTCCAATCAAGTTAAGTATGTAACTCATGAAAGTATTTTTGCCAATAACAAAGTTTTTCAATCGATGAATTTTAACACTTCCGACTCGTATTCAACGTTTGCAGAAAAATTCATGGGACATATTTAATAAAATATTTAAGATTTCCGCAATTAAAAAAAAATTATTTCGTGTGATGGAAGATACGCAATGTACTAATTTCAGCTCTACTGGCGAAATTTAAATCTCTTCTTTTTTTTTGAATTTGAAAGTTCACATATAAAAGTTTTAATTTTGTAAAAAACAAGCAAGCAATTTTAATCCAGTCCTTAAACAAAATTAAAATTACAATGTGGCTAAAAATAATCGATTAATTTTCTCAATTGATGATTCAAATTACAAATAATTACTTTTTATTAAGAATTTACTGAATATTTATATAATATTCATATTCCTTTAAACTATATACTAAGTTACAATCGTAGATTTTCAGCTTGCTTATTATTATTATTTTTTTTAAAAAAAAAATACCAATCTTTAAAATTTCATGCAATTAACTTTTGTACTATGTTAAAAAAAAAAGATTATAATAATTCGGAATTTTTTTTTTTTTAAAAAAAATAGAATTATGACAAACTCGAATTTTGTTCTATTACATCTTGAATTATTATTATTGTGTACTTAAAGAAAAGCTCAATATGTAATGATCTAGATGCGAATCCTATCATGAGAAATAATTCGGAATGAACAAACTAAAATAAATAAATATAAATGCCATCTATCTACCTAGTTAACTCTGAGGCGCGCCATCAAATGTCCGGTGATCTTATTTTCTTCTGGATGATCTTTTGGGAAATTAATTCCTTAAATTTCACAAGGGGTTGGGTTATACGTCAATAAAATAGATTTATTTATTGTAATATAATTTTTTTTAAATATCAAATATTTTTGAGATCACAAGGGAGGGATAGAAGTAGGAGAAGGAGAAATTAGTTTTAGTATTTGTATTAGTTTTATTTTTATTTTTATTTTTAGTTTTATTTTAGTTTTATTATTTTTTTTTTATATTTTTTTATTTTTTAACATTATTTTTACAATGTCCAAGTATTTTGATGCCATTATATAAGCTACTGCACTGGACCGCGAATGAAATTTCTAAGAAAAGGTTTGTTATTTTTTAAAAAAAATAAATTAAATTTCAAATGAAAAACATATCAAAAAAAATTTTTTTTAATTGTTATTTAAGCAGTATAATAATATCTCCGGGGACTTTGAACAAGACGCCGCCTCATAGTAAACAATCCCTTTTATGCCTTTAATTCGAAGGACAACTTGCCCAGATTACAAGTTGACTAGAGGTCATTTGCAATTTGTCCTGCCCAATTTGAAGATCAGCTTGTGCACCACTTCAAGCAAGAGCATTAAATATTATTTAATTAACAATGTATTCCTTTAATTAATATCGTAAACATTCGTTTTCATTCTAATATTATAATCATAATAAATCTAATGTTAACAGTTAATTATTCTTGTTACTTTTGTTATTGATTAAAGGATTAAAGCTCTTTATTATTAAAAGTATCTTGTAGTTGTTGGAACCATCCTAAAATTCTTAACCGGTTAATAACCGGTTAAGAAATTCTTTAACCATTTGAATTTCATTTCATTTTTCATTATCTATCAATGGGCGTTATACAACTTTAGTCATATGATAATGTATTACTTGATTAGGAAAATCACAAAAAAAATGTTAAAATTCATAGAATCAATGAATTTTTCAGCAACCACATACATTTTAATTATTCGTCTATCATTCGAAAATGATATCATTTGACGAACTTGGGAAGCTCCATGAAATTTGACAAAAAAATTTAGTATTGGAAGTGGAAAAATACCATTACTGTCAATGTGATTTTTTTTGCGAACAATTTGGTTTTTGTAAAGAATACTTTAAAAATAAAAAAATTAAAATCATTTATTGGATATGTGACTTTATTATCTGAATGGAATTCACTCAGGTTACGGATTTAATTTATTCTGTCATAATAAAAAGAATAAGAACAATTCAGATTATTCAACAATGACAAATTGGCGCATTGTACTAATGTTTTTTTTTGATTAAATATATTGGATTTAAAGAATATACGCCCTCCTGCATTCTATTTAATTAACAAGGCAAATAAAGCAAAACTATAACAATAGAAAGGGTGAAAAATTACAAATAATATTTACTTAACAGTAAGATGATTTTAAGTAAATATATTTCCATAATTAGATGGACTCATTCATTAAGAACAATTTAAAAAATCATCTCAAAGTGATGATAGATCATTGTTCTTATTGAACGATCAAAAAATCGTCCCTTTGGGAAGATGAATCATCATTCATTAAGAATGATTTAACATCATTTCTTTTGGAACGATTATCGTTCGATTTGAACAATAAAAAATCATTCCTTTTGAAACGATGATCATTCGATTTAAACAATACAAATCATTCCTTTTGGAATGAAGATCATTCATTAAGAATGATTCAACATCATTCCTTTTGGAACGATTATTGTTCTATAAGAACGATTCAATATCATTCCTTTTGGAACGATGATCATTCGATTTGAACGATCAAACTATTGTCCCTTTAGAATGATACACTATTGTTCAAATCGACATCATCATTCTAATCGGACAATCTGATTGAAACGATCAAATCATCGTCCCCTAAGGGATGATACACATTATTCAATAGAAACGATGTTTCAATTGGACAATACAAAAATCATGCAATTGGTAGAAAACCTTCAGATTAATCTGAAAAAAATTTTTCCTTTTTTTTAACCCTTTTCCTTTCTTTTTTCTGTATTTTTTTTCTTATCTTAAAGATTTATACCATTTTTTTTAGGAAAATTCTCATTTCAGAAATGTGGTAAATCATTTTTTGGGTGAAAATTTACTATTTTCCTTATTTTTTCTTGTTTTTTTTAGGAAAATTTTTACTTTAAAAATAAGTAAATCAGAAACTAGTATTTGGGTGAATTTTCCTTTCTTTTTCTTGTTTTTTGTAGGAAAATTCACATTTAGAAATAAGATAAGTAAATCAGAAGCAAGTTTTGGGCAGATTTTTTGTTCTATATTTCTTGTCTTTTTAAAAAATTTCAAATTTTTGAAAATAAGAAATGTAAATCAGAATTGACTTTTAGGTAGATTTTCCCTTTTTTATTCTTTTTTTTAGGAAAATTATTATCTTGGAATTAAGGTAAGCAAATCGTTGGTGACTTTTTGGGTGAAAATTTACCATTTTCTTTACTTTTTCTTATTTTTTTAGGGAATTTCTTAAGGTAAGCAAATCGTTGGTGATTTTTTAGGTGAAAATTTACTATTTTCTTTACTTTTTCTTATTTTTTTTTAGGAAATTTATTAAGGTAAGCAAATTGTTGGTGATTTTTTGTGAAAATTATTATTTTTTTTTTCTTTTTCTTATTTTTTTTAGGAAATTCTCATCTTTAAATTAAGGTAAGCAAATTGTTGATGACTTTTTGGGTGAAAATTTACAATTTTTCTTTTTTTTTTTTTTTTAGGAAATTTTTTAAGGTAAGCAAATTATTAGTGACTTTTTAGGAGAAAATTTATTATTTTCCTTTCTTTTTCTCATTTTTTTAAGAAATTTTTTATCTTGGATTAATGTAAGTAAATCGTTGATGATTTTTTAGTAAAAATTTACCATTTTCCTTTCTTTTTCTTATTTTTTTTTAGGTATTTCTCATTTTGGAATAAAGGTAAGCAAATCTTTGGAGACTTTTTGTGTGAAAATTTACCATTTTCTTTTATTTTTTATCATTTTTTTTAGGAAATTTCACATCTTGAAATTAAATTAAGGTAAGTAAATCGTTAGTGTGAAAATTTACCATTTTTCTTTTCTTTTTTCTTATATTTTTTAGGAAATTTGTCATCTTAGAATTAAGGTAAACAAATTGTTGGTGACTTTTTGGATGAAAATTTACCATTTTTCTTTTTTTTTCTTATATTTTTTAGAAAATTTCTCATCTTGAAATTAAGGTAAGCAAATTGTTGGTGACTTTTTGGAATTTTTTTTAGGAAATTTCTCATTTTGAAATTAAGGTAAGCAAATTATTAGTGACTTTTTGGGAAATTTCTTACCTTGGTAAGTAAATCGAAGGTGACTTTTGTTTGGATTTTTTAACCTTTTTCTTTATTTTTCTTTATATTCTTTGGGAATACACTATAATAAG
>CAMKVN010002461.1:0-13512 GCA_946474995.1 Funneliformis geosporum
AATAATTTAATATCATTTATTATTACTAGAAAAAAATTCGAAGGGTAAAGGCTGCTAAATCATTATATTCAATTAATAATAAGCGAATTACAAATATAAAAAGCAGCCTTTAATCCTCATACTAGCCACTCGTCAATACCATTTGCCCAAAATCAGCAAAATGGATGATGATAAACAAAAATCTGTTATCGCTGTATATGATTATTCATGGCGATCGGCTGAGGTTTTTTTTTAATTTACATTTTTTTGATTTTTATTTAATATGTTTATATTAACATTCTTTCTACTTTTCTTCTTTTAGCTCAAAAATCTTTTAAGAAATGTACTTGATCCAATTGCTGCAACTTCGTCTCAAATTCAAAGAAACAAAAATATAACGACGAATTGTAGCAATACAACTGCCCGCATCCTCTGAATGCTCCTAAATAGTCTTATAATAACCAATCGTTGAATATCGTTTATGGTATAGAAGAAGATGCAGGAGTTAGTGTAGAAGAAGAGCTAATTACAGAAAGTGAAGAAGTAGAAGAGATTCAAAGGGGAGTTTCTTCTGAAGCGGAAAGTGATGATGAAAATCTGGAAGAATAAATTAATTGCAGGGGATTTTTGGGAGAAAAATGGAATGATTTTTTTTATTATTTATTATTATATTATATAGATATTTGGGATGATTTCGGGAGATTTTGGGATGATTTTTTTTTATCATTTATTATTATATTATATAGATATTTGGGATGATTTCAGTGGATTTTGAGACAATTTTTTTTATCATATCATTATTTTTTTTTAATATAGAACAAATTGGTTTTTGTATTAGCTTTTATTATTAAATATTTGCTAATAAATAATATATCGCTATTGGCTGATTTTTTATAATACTTATTTGATCGAATTGAAGCCGATTTATGGTAGAATTTATATTCTGAATTGATGTCGAATGGTTATATCAGATTGAGTTGATTGGTGTCAATTTGGCCAAATTGAAGCCGATTTATGATGGAATTTATATTCTGAATTAATGCCAAATGGTTTTATCGATTGGCGTCGATTTGTATTATCTGTTTGGGTCAATCAGCGTAGATTGTGTCGATCAGAAAATAACAAACCTGCTGAAAATAGTACCAAAATTGGCCTAAATTCAGCTATCTAATTTATAGCCGATTTGGACTATTTCGATCAGTGTAAGAAAGATTTAGATTCAGATTATCCTATAAAACCTTTTCAAAGACCCTGTCCTCAATGAAATAATATGTCTGCTAGGATCAATAGAGCAGACGATAGAATTAATGAAACTCGTGATGCAGTAAACCAATTAACTAATCAATTTCAGAAACTAAATATACGTAAATGCGATATTTGTAAAGAAATGGGTCATAGTAAAGGCAGTTATTCTAATAGACAGATAACATGATCTAATTTTAATCAAACTTATTTTAAGCCTCTCATACCTATAAATTCCAAACACGCCTTCAGATTCTGATAATGATAAAAATAATAAGTAATAGTTATGACAAAGAAAATAATAGATAGACTGAATATATCAACTGGTAAAAAAAATAGACGCT
Organism: Funneliformis geosporum; assembly: GCA_946474995.1. NCBI lineage: Eukaryota > Fungi > Glomeromycota > Glomeromycetes > Glomerales > Glomeraceae > Funneliformis > Funneliformis geosporum. The sequence continues at coordinate 1,566 of CAMKVN010002461.1, forward strand.
AGTAAATGAAAAGTTGTCTTCAGAATCCAGCCAACCTGAAATGTATGACAAGCTATTGCCAAAACTTTTACTGTCAATACATAAATATGTCTATCTCAAAAGACTCAAGAGGAGAAGTCAAAAAAAGATGAGTGGTTTTCGTTCTTACAATACTTAAATGCTAGTATAAATAACCTACTAATTTCTAAATCTTTTTTAGATAATGGAAGCAAATTTGATGGATTTAATTTAGCTATTTGTGAAGCGCTTAGATAGAAAGTTGATAAGTCTTCCAAATTTGCTGTAAAAGGTAATTTGATCATATCTCTAAAGCACTAGAATGGTATACGAATATAGCAGTCACTCTAAAGAACATGAAAGGAAACCTAATACTCGCTATTATTGAAAATTATGCTTGTATTAATAATGATGAGTCCAATCCAATGCTATAGTTAAGTATGACAGGAATTCGTCAAAGGTATTTCTAATCTGACTAAAAATCAGTTTCGTATAGAGAATCATAGAAAGACATATATTATTCCAACTTTTAGCAAGGCTTTAGTAGTTAAGAATCTGCCAAAAGAGAGCCACATGACTCCTTCTAGACTAGCGAGAAAAGTTTAAAAAAAAGTGTGTAAACTGTACAAAACTTGAAGAATGTCTTGCAAAAGCTAAAGAGTAGCTTGGTAAAGCAATAAGTGCTATAAAAATACTTGCTGAAAAAAGTAAGTTATTTAATATCATCCATTTGTTTTAATACCTCTTCAAGTTCATATCACATTTTAGATATAATATCAGTATTGTCAGTGGTATTAGAAATGCGTTGTGAAAGCACTTCTGTTTCTGTTTCAGTAGATGCTACACTTGTTTTACCTGTTTTCTTTTTTGGCTATTTTTCTTTAGTGATAAGACAGGTAGAAAGGAAATAGCAGAAGGTGGATCGTAGTTTACTACATGTAAACACCCACCAGCATAAGTAGTATTAGAAATATCAGCTATTGGTTGATTTCAGGCAATTCTATTAGCTTCTTGCTTTTCCAAATCTGATATATATGTTTCATTGATATGTTATATTTGTTCATCAATTCATCTAATACTTTCATTCTCAGCCTTTCATCATAGCGTTGTATAATAAAATCATAATCAATTGGTGAAAATAGAGATGCATTACAATTTATACATTGTAACCATAATCATGATAGTATATTTTTTTAAATAGAATAATTAGGATAAATGTATTTTTCTGAATAATTAGGAGAAATATATTCTTTCGAATATATGAAAGAAATGTATTTTTTTCAAAAATATTTTATTAGGATAAATAGGAAAATATATTATTTCAAAAATATTTACTGAGTTAAAGAAATAAATGTTTATTTTAAAAATATAGAAAGAACACATTATTTCAAAAATATTATTTTTTTTGCCTTTATTTGTGGAATAAAAAACTATACCTCGAGTCTATACTTTAAATGATATAGGTAATAGTAATAGTAGTAAGCTTGAAAGCCTTCTATCTAATTGTTATCTACTAAGCCAATTAGAACTTGAAGAACAGCTAAAAAAGATTGTGAAAAGTTTATAAGATCTGCCAAACAGCTTATAATTAAATATTTTATCTTAGAAAAAATAAGTGTATGCAAAATGATCTAAATTACATGTATGAGAAAAATGAGCACATGTAAGATGATCTAAATTACTTGCATTAAGAAAATGAGCATATGCATAATTCTATAAATCAAATTATTCTCCTAGCTAATTAACTAAATGGTTTGAATAATAAGCTTGTCTCCCAAATTACTCGCGAACAAAATTCTCATGCTGATCTTAATGCCAAGCAGTTAAAAAAAATAGAATCGCTAAAGTCTACGGTTAAATCACTAGAAAGTATAATATCTTTGATACAAAAAGCTTCATCTTTGAAGGATTCTGATATCATTTCTTTTGGAACTAAAATAAATAAACTGGAAGCTGAGTTAGAATAAGCTACGTAAAAAGGTTTATTAAAGGATTCTGATACTATCAAGTTGTGTAACAATTCCTCTTTTGAGATTAAAGCAAAATAATTGGAAAATAAATTAGAGAAAGTTATGTAAAAATTCATCATTTAAGGATGGTTTAATTTTCTGTCTCAGGTTCAGGATAAGTAATCTGGAAGATAAACTAGATCAGATTGTTTCGCAACTGCATCAGACAATTCATGATTCAAAAAATAAGTAATACAAAAGTGAATTCAACCTCATTATCTAATGATTATAAGCATGATAAAGTAGTAGAAGAGATACACTATTTTTCTTTACACTACTCAGAGCACGAATCTGATGGAAAAGAAGATTATGATAGTATTTCAGCTAATCCGTTATTACATTAGGAGGTAGCAATACTTTAGTTAATGATCAGTATATAATTCTGCCTATATTCAAATTTGTTATTTTTGTCTTTATGATAATATTAATTATATGGTATATATACAAGTGAATTTTTCATCCAATCAAAAAGGAAGAAATTTTTTATCTAGTCTATAGAAATCAGAGTTATAGATTCCTAATCCATTACGCGAAAGAACCAAAAGATAAGACTATCCCCTATAAAACTTCATATTTTAAATATAGATAAGGTCACAAAGCATGAGTTATCCTGAAACATCAGTCATCCATCAATGACATGACCTTTTTCTATGATAATCAGATGAAGAAGTGGTACAGGTGAGACTAATTTACTTGCAAATCTTATTCTTGGTGATAAGGATAAATATGTTCAAAGAGAGAAGAAAGGTGAGTCTTGATATATTAGATGTGATGATTTGATAGTTTGCAGTTACATCCTGATGAACTGAAATAGGTATATGTGAGATATATATATAACATGATTTCAAAAGATCCAAGAGCACCTTACTATAAGGATATTAGTTTCAGTTACATTTCACCTGAAAAAATTTCTAGTATAAGAGCATTCTCACCTGAGAGAAGCAAAGTATTTATTTTTGAAAATGTATGCTTAGTTCTAGAGCATATACAAAATCGAATTGGCCAGTTTTTTTAGGAATGAATATCGCTGAAATATTTTATGTGTATATGTAATGCAAAAATATCATAGAGTCAATACATTCATTCGTAAAAACTCAATTCATTTAGTATTACTTAACTCTGGTAGCAGTATCCAAGACATGTCTAAGTTTGTTAGACGATTTACTAATGATATAAAGGACATATCCATAGTATTAATAGTTACCTCTGCAAAGGTGAGTTTATTATATTTGATCTCAGTAGGTTAGAGGATGATCCTCTTGCAATTCAGCTAAGGTTTGACACTCTATTAAATCTGCTAAAGGAGATAGAAGTTAGGCAAAAGTATAAAGAAAAAAGTGTAATGAGTAGAATTTAACTTCATAAATATTAACTTTTTTCGTAATTATAAAAAATTGGAATAGGGAAACTGATTATTTATATTGATTCTCAGAAAATGCGAGAGTTAAACCAGGATCTTACTTTGTAAGAATATTATTACAGACTTGAGGGATATTATCGAACTGCTGAAAAAATACAACCTGCTTGTAAGAAAGCCAGATATAGGTTTACTTTAGCCATTATAAAAAATTGGCTTAACAAACAGGCCTTACATCAGATTCACAAACCTTAGGCAAAATTTATTCAGTTTGTCTCCTTTAATAATATACAATTTTTAAATAAAGTGCACCAATCTGATACTACCCCCATGCCTCATGATAAAGTAGGTAATCAGATTTATAAGTATAGGGGCATTATCAAAGATATTGTAACTAGATATCAACTTAGTTTTGCATTAACTGATAAATCTTCTACACAAATGGCTAAAGCAATTCAGAAAATTTACAATGATCCTAATGATCCTCTTAATCCACCTGAAGATTTTATTGTAGATAGAGATACTGAATATTTGGGTGAATATAAAGATTTATTACTCAGTTATAATGTAAGAATTTAGTATACTAACTCTAAACGTGATGTAGCTATTGCTGAATGTGATCATCAAGAATTTGAAAAACATGCTTATTTTTGGCAAGATGCTGAAGATTTTCATTTACCTTTGACTGATAGATTCAGAGTATGGGTTAAGGAACTTCGTATAAATGATAATAATTATAATAATATACCCACTAAGTTAATAAAAATGTCTTCTAATGAGGCTGTGAAAAGAGCATTAAAAAGCAAAAAAATAATAGCTAGACCTGTCAATCATAGGAGACCAGTTGGTTATAATGAACTACTTTTATTGAGCTATACTAAATTTCGGTATCTATTAAAATCTGGTAAATTAAAAGATAGTAGAAGAAGGGCAACCAATTTCAATTGGTCTTCTGAAGTTTTTATAATTGATTCATATTTGATAAAAGAAAATCAACCTGTTTTCTATAAGCTTTACAATAGTCCTAGATGCTTATTTGTGAGAGAAGAACTCCAAATTATCTGGACAGATACAGTATTGCCATCCAAATATATTCTCAAATATTAGGTTTACCTCCTCTTTCTTCTACTAGATATATTATTTGTTCAAAAGCATTGCTAAAATAGTCATCAATTTCAGCCTGATTGTAAACTATAATTTGTTTATTTCGCAACTAATCACTTCTTGAACTTTTTTGTTTTTATTTCCAGGCTTATCATCTATGAGAAATTTACCTAATAAGTATAAAGCAAACTTGAATTACTTGTGCTTGTCAAATTCTTTCTTAAGTAATTCTCTAAATTGCTTTCTTCGACTTTTAAAATTTTTTGTATATCACTTTCATTATCAGAATGAGATTTGAAAACTTTTGCACAATGCATTGCTATAGCTCTTCTTTTAAGTGCTATGCTCAATTCTTCTTGCTTCCTAAATTTTAGATCTCTTTCTTATTCATTAGTAATTTCTTCTAAGCGCTTAAATTCTTTATTAGTCAAATTTTTAGATTTATTACCTTTTCTAAATGATTGTATTTTAGGTTCAGGATCACTTTCAGACTCTAACATCTTTTCATATTTTTCTAATTCCTCTTTTGTATGTGGTCTAACTGCATCCTCATCATATTGCTTAAGATCATGAAAAAGAATTTGACAGCTATTTCGTCACCTAAACCAAGTTTTTTCCATCTTTTTACCAATTTACATGTCCTAAATTACTTTTAAGGCTTGCAAGCATTTGGATTAACCCAATTTTTTGCCTCTTTTTTGCTAATAATATAAATATTCTTATTGCTCATATTTATACAAAAGCTTTTTACCTGTGCTTTGATTTCAGGAGCTTAAATAACCTATTGGTTAGCTTCTTAAATAGAAGTTACTTTCTTCTGCTTTTGTAATAGTTTGCATTAGTGATATCTGACGAAATTACTTTTCTTAATATGATGAAATTGACGAAACTAAAATGATGAAACTAGTTTTTTATTAATGACAAAATTATTTTACTTAATTGCCAAAATTATATTTAACTTGATCTAAATTCCTTAAATTAAAATACATTAAAAAATATAATAATTTTATATTTATTCATATAAAAATATTAAAGAGATGAAATTTTTGACAAAATTACAATTTTTCAAAAAAGAGTTTAATTAGGTATCACTAGTTTGCATGGATTTTTTTGTTTAAGATGCTTTGAAGTTTTTGGAACGTTGAGTAGTTATGATCACAACATTTACAAATTGTATCTTTTTTATCACTTCTTGTTTTTCTAATCATGGTGTTAACTCTAACCAGCACACTATTACTTGCTTATAAAATTTTTTCTTTAATTAATTATTTCCTATTCTTTCACTTTTCGATCATAGAGTTATCGGTATTTGCAGACTTGCTAAGATAGTTTTAGGCTATTATGAAACTAAAGCATTAATTAATCTTTCAAAATTTAGTGATAAAAAATAGGATGATTAGTGAATATTCTTGCTTATATCTTTGCAATATTAGAAAGGCTTATGAAAATCCTTGCATTTACCTTAAAGGGTATCGTTTTCATTGGAAAGCTAAAAAACAGATACCATATTTTGATTGTGATAAGTTTATATTCTCTGCTTATGACTGATGCCCACTACATGTTAGAGGCTATTATATTATTTAGCATTATATTAGACTTCGATCAAACATGCAAAAAGAAACTTTTGAGCAAATAATGATTATCCTTAGAGACAAGCTTGCAATTCTTAATATTACTCTTTGCAGAGAATGCCTCCTTCCGATAAAAATGGATGAGAGAGAATATTTTGATAGTTGCTGATCAAAATTAATGGAAAATTATTTTAGCTAACTCTTTACTAAATCTTAGCCAGAATTTCAGGCACAATATCCAATAGATATTTGCTAAATTTTTATTAAACTTTATATTTTTTTCATTAAACTTTTATAAATAATATACTATCTGATGAACCAGCTTGTATAGAATCTGTTCTTGACTAATGAAAAGTTAGGATAATTCTATGGAATTTTTCTGGATTTTTATAGTAGGAATATTGATTTTTCATTAGATTTAATAATTTCCGGTAAGGTAGAATCATTAGACTTAAATAAATAATATATTAATTAGATAAGGAGTTAGCTAACGTAAAGTCAATTTCTGATATATACTTTTTATTAGACTGGTAGAACAGAATAGTTAGACTTAAATTTTTTTGTTAAATTTATATAAATAATATGCTAGATAATGAGTTGGCTAACACAAAAGCAATTCCTAATATCTAATTTTCGTTAGATTTATAACGAGAGAATTGGGATAGTTAGACTTATTTTTTAAATTTCATTAGACTTAAGAAAATCGTTAGACTTATTTAGAGGGTAATAAGGACGGTAGACTTATTTTCAGTAAACTTAAGAATCGTTAGACTTATTTATAGGATAATAAGAACTGTTAGATTTATTTTCGTTAGACTTATATGCTTAATAAAATATTTAAAGAGCTAACTTGTGTAGAATCAATTCCTGATATATTATTTTTATTAGACTTAATAAATATAACCAAAAAGTTGATATAGTAATTAAGATTCTAAAGCTGTTAGAAGCTTTTCTAATATATATAATAAAAATTGATATGCTTTTTAAGATTAGAAAGCCTATACAGAATTAAGAAATATAATATTGAAATTAAGATTCTAGAGCTAATAGAAGCTCTTCTAATATAATAAGAAAAATCAATATTGTTTTTAATGTTCTGTGGCCTATACATATAATGTGAAAGTAAAAGACAGACCTTCAGTCCTTATACATCTATCACATTGTGTATACTACTAAAATCAAGATACTTAATATTGAGACATCTCTACTTTAACATACTAGCATCTTTGATTTTCTCACAACTAAATGCAATATCAAGACTTACTAAATTTGAGCATAAGTTTAAGATGCAACTTATAGATTTATCGATGATCTAACGTGCTTTAGCAAAATAAAACTCTTGCAAATTATGACAATTTCCTGCGATTTCAAACAAAGATTTATTGCTAATATTTCTCCAGTAAGAAATATTTAGATATTCTAATTTACAACATAATCGCACAATTGCATATAAACCTTTATTAGTTATTTGAGCATCCCATAAATTAATATATCTCAAATTAGAATATGATTCCGCTATTATAATTGCTAAAACCTATACTTTGTTTGAAATCTAAATAAATTATATTCGGAAATATATTCACAATACTTTTTATTTTTTTATTTAAAAGTAAATGGTAAAAAGTAATTTCTAGATGAGTTATATTTGAAATATAAGTTGGCAGATACTTTTCACAGATTATTTTTACAAATCTTTCCCATTGAATATGATCTCTCTTATGATAAACATATCTATCTAGAAAATAGTGCCTATATCTCAAATCATTTCTCTTTAGCTCAATGTATTTTTATAAGCTAGAAAAAGCACATCTGTATCACATTTGATAAACAAATAGAGCGGGATAAAGGGATTTATCTATTGCTAAAAAAATGTAAAATATGTTCTAGTAATTCCTGTATATTAAAAACACTTGTATGTGCCATAAATAATAAATTTGTATTTTTAAACAAAAATAAAATTATGTGATCACTGCTTTGAATTAGCATTTATTTCCAAATTTCAACTAAAGAATCAGATTGGAACATAGGCGAAGAAGACTATATTTAGGATTTTAGACTATCGCTCTCAGAAGAGAACTCCTCTGATTCTGTATCACCTATAGTATAATTATAGCCTGTATCAAGACAGTCTGATTCTTGCCTCATTGCAATTCTTAAAAGAAGTTTAAGATGTTTGGAAGTTAATTTCTTATCGTCATGAATTCTGGAAGTGTATTTAGCTCCAAATTTTCTTAATTTTTCAGATATAGTTCTATAAGGCTCTTGTTTTAAGAATTCGTTAAATAGCCAAACATTATGTATTCCACTTTAGTATAAATGTGATCACGTAACTTTTTAGCCTTAATTGCATCTCAAATTCAGGTGAGTAATTTCCTGACGCATTTTGAATTCTTCTCTATAGAAAGAAATAGTCAAAATCAGAATTCATTTTCTTTTCTCCTCTACTTTTAAATAATCTGTGTAATACCAAAAATAGCCATTCTTGTATCATACTGAAATGTTCAAAAGATGTGATTCATAGTGATTAATTTAAAGAGATCTTACTTTTCCTGATCTCATACTCAATATTACTATTATTACTATTACAACCACAAGATCTTTTTTAGTAGAAATTTTGAAAACATCCATATTCTGAATCCTTTTACTTATATTTGCTAAGAAGAAATGTATAGAAATTTTATTTAAATTAGCCATTTGTTTCTTAGTTTGCATTTTCTGAATTTTATTAGACTCTTGAATAAGCTTTGGATTTTTAGCAAAAGTATTAATAATTACAGGATCTATCCACCTTCTGTTAATTTCACACAGAATCATGACTAACATGAGGCATAAGCAACAATTTCATTTTCATCATTACTTTTTAGACCCAAGTGCCAATGATTAGTGATAATGTCTATAAAATCACCGGTCTTAGCACAATATTTTGCTCTTTCCTCTATAGTGAGTTTTCCCTTTCTCTTATCTGGTAAGAGAGCTTCTATCTGTTTTTTACTAAATGAGTATCTGTTATTAGTACCTCTGGCAAGAGCAACCTTAACACACATGCAGGCCATCTAATCAGAAAGTAAAGCAACAAGTTCTGAAGCATGTTTACTTAATTATTCATAAGTGGAGTCAACCGTCAAATTATGCTTTTCTAGGAACTCTCTAAAACCAATACAAAGTTATTAGCTTTAGATTTTTGGGTCTTTGAGGTAGCTGTTTTGGTAGCCATGTTAATACTAACTGTTATCTAATTATATTATGTAAAAAAAAATTCAATTTGAAAATTTTCCTTAGAGCTATGCTTCTTCAGAAAAGGATAATATCAGAGATGATTCTTGATTAAATTAAAGAAGCAAAAAAAGTAATATAGCTTATACTCTAGACTGATATAACATATTTTTGAATATCTATAATAAAAAATGGAGATAAGTTTAATATATTAATCTTAAAAACTTTTCCAGAAAGAAGTATTATGCTCTTTGGTCTCTTTGGTGAATATATATCTAATTCAAAGTTTGATAAAAATGTCTCTTCTAATTATCCATCTTGACCTTACCTATATAAGAAAAATAATGGGTCTATTTACGAGAAAATTACTTACGTAAAAATGGATGTGTCAGATACTATAAGTCTCTGCCAGAGAAAATGTGCGTATCTTGTAATAGGCCAATCTGTTCTCAAACTGGTTTTCATATAATGCATAAGAAAAACTGGCTAAAGAGTTATAAAAAGTGTGAGTAGAATTTGTAACTTTGACCGAAAGTGTGGTCACTACAAAATCTCAATTAAAGCAAAGGAATTTTGAATATTTATAATAAAAGTAAAGATAAAGTTTTGAGATTATTAGTATCAAAATTATCTAGTATAAATCATTTATCTTGCCAATACATTAAAAAAGATAGTTCAATTTGTGAAAAAAGATGCTAGTATGAATTAGGATGTTCTAGATATTTTAATGCCTTTTCTAGAACAATATGTCCTATCTGTAAAAAGGAAACCTATTCTAATACTGGAATCTGTAGCACACATAATGTAATTTATGATCATGCCTGATAGAATTTTTCAAAATCGAATCGAATCAAATATTTAATCAATTTGAATTTGATTTGATTTTTTCAAATTAAATTGAATTGAATTGAATTGAATTGAACTCAAATATTTAATCAAATGCACTAAAAAATTTCAAAGATAGCTTTTACAAAGTAAGTTTAGTAACAGGTGAATTTTTACTATTAAATTTAGTAAAATAACTCCACAGTTTCAGTTTTACTAAGAAAACTTAGTAATAACCGCCATGGTGGTTTCAGTTTACTAAGAAAACTTAGTAATAACTACTATGTTGGTTTCAGTTTACTAAGAAAACTTAGTAATAACTGCTATTACGACTTCGGTTTACTAAGAAAACTTAGTAATAACCGCCATCTTAGCTTCGTAACAATTTTATTAGTAAAAAAACGTTTCTGAAGCTGTAGACGCATTTTTTTACTAGGTTTCTTAGTAAAAAAATATCTCCGAAGTCACAGAGGCGATTTTTACTATATTTTCTTAGTAAAATAGCGTCTCTGAAGCTGTAGATGCGTTTTTTACTTTGTTTTCTTAGTAAAATAATGTCTCTGAAGTTATGAAGACGTTTTTTACTATGATTTTCTTAGTAAAAAAGGTATTTCTGAAGCTGAAAAGGCGCCTTTTACTATAGTTTTCATAGTAAGAGCCACTTCTGAAGCTTTGGAGATAGCTTTATTATTGATTCAAATCAAATCAAATATTTGAATATTTGATTTGAATTTGATCAAATAAATCATTCTTTTATTTGATTTGATCGAATCAAATCAAATATAAATTTGAAATTGTATTTGATTTGATTTTCAAATCAAATATTTAAATATCAAATCGAATTGCAGAACCCTAATGCCTGATGCAAAAGTAAAAATAAAATAAAATCAGATATGGTCAAGACATCTAGCTGAATAATAATCTGACTAAATTATTATTTTTCCTATCCTATAGAATCAAAGAGTTCCTGAACATTATTATTTGTTTTTAGTCTGTATGGTAGAAGCTCTGATACACCTTTATCTCCAAAACCAAAACCAATATGGTTGCCAATTAATTTCATATGAATGTTTTCAAACCTGTTTTTCTTTAAACCCTATTTTTTTCCTATTTATCTTTACAGTATAGTCATAACAATTTCCAGCAATTGCATTATTGCTTTTATAGCTGAATTAAGATCTGATGTTATCTTAGCATGAGACTTAAATCTGAAAAGTAATAGGGATTGATCTAAGACTTTTATAAACCTCTTGCAGGATTGTGTGAATGTTTCTGATATCATATTACTAGAAAGAATACGCTTATCATCTATGTCAATAAAGCTTAGTATTTGAAAGAGTTCCCTTATAAATTTCCAATAATTAGTTGGATATGATTTGTGCAAGTTCTTTACTATTGATTTCTCAGAATTATATCTAGCTTTATAATGGGTATCTTCTCATTGCGTAATATCTTTGGCCTCTAATCCTTTCATTGCACTTTCCTTATCATAGCCTTTCTTTCAAAAGTAAGATAATCACAAGAAATATTTCTGAGGTTTAGGTAGACTGAAATGTTTTACAAACTTTTTATTACAAAGATTATTCCAAATTTCATCATCCATATCTTTACCATAAATATTTCGCATATAGAAATGTTTAAGTGTTATAGTATCTGGAATAAAATGCTCTTGATCAAACTTAAGCCCTATAAGAAATTGAAATAAGGAAATGATACGTTTTTTATAAGGTTTGTATACGTAATTGATGATTCTGTATCATAATTCCATAGTTTTATAATGATTTATTTTTTTATATTTTTTAGAAAATCGATGTATACGGAATTATTAAGGAATTTAAAATAACGTATAAATTTTACGTAAAATAAAAAAA